>VNJR01004817.1:0-11201 GCA_008042585.1 Drosophila punjabiensis | reverse complement strand
GACCACCAGCCAAGAGCGCACGGGCAGGTCCTGCAGATAGACGATCCACTTGCGCACTAGCAGCAGCCACACAATGCCGTACACCACGCAGAAAGCGGACTCCAAGTAGTAACCATCGAGGGTGATTTCACACTTGCCCTCCCCTGCTTCGCAGCTCTGTAAAAATGGGTATGTTTTCAGTAAAATGAATATATTTGCTTCCCATATGCACTCACCTGCTGATCCTCCTTGCCCTGACAGCTGTTGGCCGCATTATTGGAGCACTGCTTCCACGTGAGCACATCCACCAGCCAGAGCACCACGGTGTTGGGCCAATTGCCGCCCAGGTTGCAGAGCGTATTGAGGAATGTCATGTAGGTGCCGCCCACCGCTGGGTCCGAGATCTTGGCAAAGAAGGCCATGGCGGCCACGAACATGGAATAGAGGAACACCTGGTAGCAGGCATAGTTGATCACCAACAGAACATAGTAGTAAACTGGCACTGTGCCGCCCTGGATGATGTAGGGCGTGGCATACGCAAAGAAGGTGGCCACCGTGGCCATGACGATGCGATAGGGAATGGCCTTCAGGTAAACGTCCATGGGTCGGGGGCCGTTTGTGTAGCGACCCACTGCAAGCGGCAGGATAAGCTGCAGCGGTACAAGGGGAATGGCCAGCAGGGCCAGCTTATCCTTCGGCACGCCGGCATCGATCAGCTTCAGGCTGGTCACTGCATCAGAGGTGGCGAACGTAACCTTAACGGTGAGCAGGATGGCGGCCAGGATCTGCACCGGCCGCTTGCGAACCATGTCCCACAGGACCTTGTAGCTCTGATGGATGTTCAGTTCGTGCTCCTCCGTGTACCGTGCATCCATGTGGGCGTCCTCGATGTCGTTCTCCTTCTTAAAGATCGCCACGAGAGTGGTGGCCACCACAAAGGTTATGCCCCAGAACCAAAGGAAGCGCGGCAGCGTTACGAGTCCCTCATCCATCGGCACATCCCGCAAGTATGTGTTGCAAAAGTCCTTCGACTCCAAGGCAATGAAGACCACGTAGCCAAGGAAGTAGCCAGCGGTCTGGCCAACACTGTTGCAGGTGGAGGCATAGCCCACGTTGCAGCGCTTGAGCATGGTCAGGGCCCAGCCATCGACGGCGATGTCCTGGGTGGCGGCCAGGAAGTTCAGCAGGAAGAAGAGTAGCGTCAGCAGCGGTACATTTGGGTCCACGCCATTACCGCCCAGCCAGCGGTCCACGTGCACCGACAGGAGCAGCATGAAAGCTCCCAGGAGGTACTGCACCGGCACCAGCCACGATTTCCGCCGACCAAAGCGGCGCACGTACAGCGAGTCCACAATCGGGGCCCACAGCAGCTTTAGACTGAAGGGCCAATAGGCGAAGGAGAACTCGGCTTGCTGTTTGTAGCTCGCTCCTCGATTCTGAAGGAGCATGGGAATGGCGGCAATGAGGCCAATGGGAATGCCCTGAAGGACGTACAGGAACAGCAGGATAGCTATATTTCTACGGTCGCCGCGAATATCGGGCTTCTGGTCCTCCTTGTCCTTGTGCGACTTTGAAGTGTCCTCAATGAGCAGCTCCTGATCGGCATCGCTGCCGGGCGCCTTTCGCCTTACCGCAGACATGCTAATGTGATTTAATAAAAAGACTATAATTTATGCAATGTGCAGGCCAATTTGGAGGCCACCATCGGCTCCGGCTCACCTGTTTTTCCTAATCACTAAACAGGTAAAACGAAATAACAACAAATGTCCCCAGGTCCACGTCACTCAAGCGATGAGCTTTTTTCGACTGTGCCGGGTTTTTTGGACACCGGTATTAATTTTTATGGTGTTTAAGATTAAAAAACTAATATGTTTCTGCGCCAGCGCTTTTTAAACTAAATCATTTTTTGTCACAACTTTATATTTTTAAGGTCGTGGCATATGTTTTTGTTGACGTTCCAAGCACGAAATTCAATTTATGGCAAATGCATTGCCATAAAAACTTAAACACGACTGGTCACACTAATGAAGCTGGCGGGCTGCGCGTAAAATATTTTGAATTAAATTTAAAAAGCAATGGTTATTGTGGTTTTATTTGTAGCAGTTTAAATAATCTTCTAAGTATATAATTTCATTCATAAAATCTTAATATTCAATTTATTTTGTACCATAATTTGTTGACATTTTCTCCAAGCACAACATATATTTTATGGCAAAATGTATTCACAGCTATAAAAAACTTCACAGCGACTGGTAACACTTTTTGCACTGGCGCGCTGTGTATAAAAAGTTTAAAATTCAACTGGGCGAGCTTGGGTTTGCTATTTTTAGCTATACTTTTATTTGTTAAGCCGGGCAGAAATATATGCGCGTATACACACAAGCTGCTGGGTTAACTCTCCGGGAACCGATAAGATACATCGCAATACTGAAAAGTCCCACAATGAAGGCTACAAAAATAGTGCCGTGTCGGAGAAATGTTTCGAAAATAATTTTCATATATAAAATGTCACATAAAAATGGTTTCAACAACTAATTCTGCTAAGATCCTTTCATATTTTTTAATTTCTTCTTCTGGCCAGTGAGTAGGTTATGTTTTTTACGTTTTAGGGAAATGTCTGTACAAATTTTAATGCTTAGAAGCTCTAAAATGTTTAAACTCCAGTTTAGACGGAATAAAAGTTGAGAACACAATTTTGACACCGCCACTGTGCTTTCCAAATATATACGCATATCAACATGTAGATAATATACAACGGCTGCTCCCTTTTCCCCAAAACAACAACAACAACAACGAGGTCGATTGTTTTGCAGCTTTTGTTTTAATAATAAAGTGAATTACTGAGAGCATTTTACTTGCTTGCTGGGCGAACACATTCAGATGTTTCAATTATAATTAAAAGTAATTACTGATACAGGCTCCACACACACAAACAGAACCGCAGGCGGGCATGCTGGATGCTGGCCGGCATCTCGAATAACAATTTCATTTTCCAAATACATACGTTTTCAATAATAATAGACTCGAAACTGGTTTCGGTTCGCTCCTCGCTCTTCGCTCTTCCAGAGGGAAGAAGGCAATGTTTGTGACCGTTTTGTTTCCATAGCTTAGCTTAAATTCTAATTAAGTGTTCAATTGAAACTCTGATGCTGCTTCTGCTGCTGCTGCTGCTGTTGGCTGGCTGGATGGCAGGCCTGTTATTCTATATTCTATTAAGATCTCTGTACTGGTCGGCTGGCTGACTGGCTACTTTCCTGGCGGCTGCTTTCGTTTACTTTCATGGTTATTGTTTCGTTCTCTGTTTGCCTTCCATTTCTCGTGCCTCCCGGGTGGCGTGCTCCAGTTCAATTAAATTTTGTGGAAGGCCGTTTAGCTTTTAACTGCTCGCTTTTCCGCTCCTGCTCCTGCTTCTGTTCCTGCTTTACTTAGCGGGCGATGAGCCAAAGACCGGCTCCTCCCACTTGTGGTGCACCTCGGGCGTTAGGTTGCTAATCTGCACGTGCACCGCCTGGTGTTTCTCGTACTTGGGTGGAATGGCGCACAGACGGTATTTGACCTCGTCCCCGGGCATGGGTACATATTCACCTTCGATGCTGCGGAACGATTATATGTACATTTTTTGAGGAAAGGTCTCGAATATGCATTATTCATCAACTTACTCGGAAACATGGCAGAATACGTCCTCGCCACCGCTGCTGGGTGTAATGAAGCCGTGTCCCTTGCTGCGGCTGAAGGATTTCACAATTCCGGTCACCACCGGATTTTCCAGGGCCCGAGCGGAGCTACATTTTTTTTTAGGATTTCGTTTTTTTTTTTTGTGTTGGCGCGTGTTTGGGGTTTTGGCAGCGTTTAATACGGAAAGGGAGAAGCAGGAAGAGGCAATTAAATCAATGTCAGATGATGGGAGTAGTAGAGGTTAGATTTTAAATAGGGGTTTGATATTTTTAAACCCTTTTTCTGTTTAAAAAGGTGTTTAATTTAATATTTAATATGTACAAATAACTTAAGTTTATTTTAGGAATATTTTGGAAATAAGAAATAAATATAAAATTGGTTTCAAATAAGTTTTTAGCCAAATATTAAGACAAATATATTAAGAATCCCAATTCCAGCTCAAATAGGTAAATTTTGGCCCCCTAAAACCCCCCCGGGAAGGCCTCTGTAATAAAGCCTAGTGCTTTTTTTTTTTGTTTTGACAAGGACATGGTTGGCTGATAGAGGGGGTGGCAGGAAAGGGAGAGGCAAAGCCAAAGGAGGTGGAGGACTTACGTCGAGGCCGTGCGTGTGCGCCGCGTGATGATGGGACTGGGCAGCTGCAGCGAGGCATTGGGGCTATGGCTGTTGTGGTGGAACACCGGCGGCTTGGCGGTCAGCAGCTTCTCGGGCGTCCTTGGCTCGGCCATGGCTTTCTCGGTTCTAGCGTTTTTGCCTCTCTTTCGCTCTTAGCAGTCAGTCGGTCAGTGGAAGCGGCTTTTGCGCGTGTATGTGCCTGTCGCCCGTGTAGCTGTATGTGTGTGTGTGCGGCTGAGTGGACGGCAAGCAGCCAAGTCTGTCGAGTTCAAGGCCACCGGGGTATGCGGCGGGTTAGTCAGCCAGCAAATTGCGTTTCGCCAATTTTCACCTTTACGATGTAGCTTACCGCGAACTTCACGCACCTCTCAAGCAATTAGCACCTCGATTTTAAAAGCTTTCTCCCTCTCGTTTCGGCTGCTGGATCGAACGGAACGTACACCCACACTGATGCAACTTTTTGCCGCAAATGCGAAATGCCGGTCACTTGAGTATTTTCTCTCAGAGTTAGCTCTTTGAGCTGCAGCTTTTATTTGCCGGAGAGTCGGTGATTTTATTTAAGTTTTTGGGAGAGTATTTGTCGCGATTTTCTACGCGCTTTTTTCAGGATTTAATACTTTTTTTCGAATGGCGGCGATTCAGCAATTCGCGTTGAGTGATTCAGAGTGACCGTTGGCCAAAGTCGTACAGATACCGCAATTCATTCGATTATTTTGGAAGGTATTCGATAGTTTATAGCAAACTAAAAAATGCTAAAAACTATTTTTAATTTAATAATTTAGTAGTTTATGCAGAGTTTTGTTTGAGAAACTACAAGTTTTCGAGTATTAAAGGTGTTAATTGTCAGATGCATTGTAGAGTCTCATCTAAAATAATATCAATATTCTTTGTAGTCAGTCACGTCGCTCACGCGGCGTAGTTCATCTCTAAAAACCTGTAGGAATTGAAATTGAGCGTCTTAAAAGAAATTGAAGAAATTCTAACTAAAAACACAGTGATCCTGCACATTCTCTTCATGTAATCGCTTAACGCTGCAATGATTAGCGATACGGAGAGCGAAGGCGGTGAGATCGTGGACGTCTTCGATCCCGAAACGGACTCCACGGCCAGCAGGGACTCCGATCAGCCTTTAATGCGCAGGCAGAGATGGCAGCGTATTATCACCCAGGATGAGCAGGACGATGTTGGAATAATACCTCATGATCTCGGTGGCTATGTGAACGAGGAGGGAGATTTCATTGATCCTGACGATGGGGAATCTCTAGAGGAAGCAGAGCCAGCGGAGCCTTCAGGGGATGCAGTGGGAGCAAGGAGAGCAATGGTCTATCGTGTTGTGGTGCCTCGCGATTATGGTTTGATGATACGCGTGCCTCAGCCACATCCTGATCCAAATGACGAGCAACCCGACGAAAATCAGGACCCACAGGAAGAGCCAGACGAGGCCGTTATTGACCAGGAAGAAGAGGAACAGCCACCACAACCTGAAGGCAGTGGGGATGAACCGCCTCTGATTCCTGCCGTTCAGGCCGTCATTGAAGATCCTCCACCAGTGCCCAGTCCACCAACCACTTCTCGGCGGTCTCGAGGGCAAGAGACTGCTGTGATAACACTCGACACTCCGTCGCCGCCTAAGAAACGCAAGCGCGGCTCCCCCGCATCGAATAATAGCTCCAAAAAGACGTCCCCGGAGGCGAAACTTGCATGTCTGGATGAGGACGAGGACAATGGCATGACCTGTCCCATTTGCCTGGAGAACTGGGAGATGAGTGGCGCTCACCAACTAGTTTCGTTGCGTTGCGGCCATCTCTATGGCGAGTCTTGCATCCGTCGCTGGCTAAACGAAAGCCAGCGTCAATCCTCTGTGAAGCTGTGTCCGCAGTGTAAGACAAAAGCCACATTCCGGGACATCCGCAAACTGTATGCCAAAAAAATCCAAATGCTGGACACGGAGATTAAGGAGCAGCTGGAAGCGGAGCGGCGACGCAACCAAGAACTGACTACGGAACTGGCCACGTCCAAGCTGTGCCACGCCCTCGCTACGGAGAAACTACAAGCGCTGCAGGCTAACTACGATCGCTTGAAGGAACTGGTTAGAGTGGGCGGCACTCGTGGAGCCTTCGGGGACGATGCATCCGGCAGCTGTGGCCTGAAGAGCATTCACCAGCTGGCTTCTCATCGCCTGTACATGGAGAAGAACTTTGAGATAACCCGCGAGCCGGGCTGTCGCGTGTTGCTCTACTCCGCCAAGCACTCGATGCTGGTGGCCTCGCAGAAGAGTGCCCAGAATCTGTTTCCCGGCTACGGAATGCGGTTCATCGATCCACCAAGCTTTAAGCCATTGCACTTCCTGCATACCTCGGCCTTGTTGGTCAGGGATGTGGCGTTCAGCGAGTCGCAGCATCTGCTCACGGTGGCCAGCCGGGAGACGAAGGTCAAAGTCTTTGACATCCGATCGCGTCTATGCTCGTCCATGTTCACGGCCCACGACAAGATGCTGTGGTCGTGCGCCCTGGACCGCAACGAGCGTGAGCATTTTCTTTACACCGGCGACTTGCGAGGAGGAGTCTACATTTATGACCTGCGCTTTCCGGAGAACATACTCTGCGAATTTCAAGCCAATGGTGAGTGCTTAAGCTTGATTCTACCTTTGTTAATCCCTCTGATCTCCTAGTTTCCCTTAAACATTCTAGATAACTTTAGTCCTGTGATACACATAGTTGCGGTGCCACCAAATAAGACTTTTACCAGCGGCGGCTTCCTGGTCTGCCAGCTAACAGCCCTCACATTCTACGAATACGCTGCGTCCAGCGATACGGCCGTGCCCACCCGGCTCAACGTGGATGGCCCATTTCTGTCCATGCAATACGATGCAGTGCTGGACACGCTGCTCATTTCAGTTAGATCCAATCCAAATATACCACAATCCCGCTTCATACTCGGCCAGCTGGATAAGATGGACAATACACCGGTGCTGAAGATAAAGGCCACCATCTATGGCTCCCAGTCCACGCCCATTATGACACGACCCACGCAACTAGGCGTCGAGGATAACACCTTGGTTTTGGGCTATCTACAGGACAAAAAGGTGCTAATGATGCACGATGTGCGGCGCGAGGAGCGCGTCCAGACGATGCCCGTTAACGAGGTGATCTATGATATTTGTCCGGTGGCCACGCAGGCGGGATCCTATTTGGCCGCCCTCACAGACAACAAATGTCGCGTGTACAAGGTGAATAGTTCCAAGCGATGAGAGCTGCCATTCTAGCCAAATTAAGATACAATAACTGATAGCTGTAATAACGCATCTTAGTGTTAATTTTTTAATTTTTAAAGTTTTCCATTTATTATAAACATTTTGTGAACATAAATGTACTTTTCGGTTTCTCTGATTTTGATTCTCGATTTCAATTTCAATTTCGATTTCGTGTCATATCTGTTGTGAGTATAAGTCTTGTATAAAACAATGGAGAATGTTGGTTCGATTATTAATAATATACATACATATAAAGCTATACAAAAATGTGTGTTTGTTATCCATACAAATATCTGATTTTTATATATATATAGAGAGAGGCGTATTTGTAGATACTCCCAAGTGAATTGAACGAACGAATTAAATATATATGTCCTTAAATTCATTCCTCCGACAGTCTCTCGAAATGTTTGCAACACTTTCAAAGGTTTCTCAAACGGGGAATCCCCCGCCAGCGACTAAATCTAAATGAATTCGGTTTGCTTCTTGCTCTTGAGTCTTGAGTTCGGTGTAAAAGTAGTATCAAAAAGGTTTCGTCGTCATCGTTGGTCGTTCGGTGATCGGTTTTGGCAGAAATCAAAAACCTTTGTGGCATATTTACTCCCTCTTAGTTGTATATATGGTTTTTTATAGTATTTAGCATATAGATAAGTGTGTGTTTTTGTGTTCTATTTGTTCGATAGTTGAAAGACGCAGATCTATACTTTTCAAGTATAATTTTGTATATATATTTTTTGTGATGTTTTATTTGTGTTTTTTCTTGCTGTTTGCTTGTTGAGTCAGTGTGTGGGGTGTGTGTGTTGTATCAATGATTAAGATTAGAGAGACGACGCATGATGATAGTGTTACTTAAAAAGCTTACAACTTAAACTGTACGAGAACTAAGACATATCTTTATATATATATATATAAACACTAGATTCACTTAGGCTAAACTAAACTCGAAACGAAGTCGAAGGGATAAACGAAGCTACAGCTACAAGCCAACTGGAGATCGATTAACACGATCTTCTCACAGAATTTATAATATTTATAAATTATAAATTTATAATATAGTATAAACTATTATTATCTGGCGGTTATTCGCTCTCCAGCTGGATAAAGAAAGGTGAGAAAGAAGGATAAGCAGCAGGGTCTTAGAGATTTTTAGTTCGCTTAATCGACGCGCGCATATCGCGGCACTATATCCTTTTGGATCCAGTAGTTGCACGGCAGGTAGTCCTCCTGCGGCTGCGCATCCTGGCCCACATTGATGACTCTGCGGTTGCGATCGAACGACTGCACCGTGCCATGGGACACATAGTAGTAGAAGAGCTGCTGCATGGCCGACACGAAGCGACGCTGCTCCACAGTGTGTGGCTCGTAGCGTCCCAGGATGGCCTGCACATCGGCATCCACGGTGGCCAACTGATCGACGCCCTCGCCCTGGGTGACCACATAGAAGGGAACGCTCTGCTGCAGCCGGGCATTCGTTAGCAGTGGGCACACGCTTCGTATGTCCGAGATGATGGCAACTAGCGACGCATAGCTGCTGGCATTGTACCGCTCGATGACCTCATCGGTGAGACCAAGGGCGCCAATTTGTGAGTTGCTCAGATATTCGCGTACCTCATCGCGCGTCCAGTTGGCATGCAGCTCGCGCAGCTTCTCGGTGTGCGCCTCATGAGCCGTGGCTCCCAGCACCAGCAGCGGCTTGTCCGTGAACTGTTCGCGTTTCCACGACTCCGATGGATGTTCGGCGAGCACATTTCCGTCAAGAACGAGCCACTCGTGACGATTGCCGCTGGCATTGGCCTCTTGGGGCTGCGGCAGATCCACGGGGAAGTGCAGCCAGGTGTCGGGAGTGGCGGCCCACAGGCGCTCGCTGGATGCCTCGCGCAAGCACTCTACATCCGCGCACTCCAGGGTGCCCATCAGCTGTTGGTTGAGCTTCTCTGACTCCGACAGTAATTTTCCTGGGAGAATAGCCGAGCCGGACGAGGCCCACGCCCTGGTGTACAGACCCTTAAGCTTGGGCGAGCTGGCCAAGACGGTTACAAGAGTGGCTCCGGCCCGATGTCCCAGCAAAGTCACCGAGTTGTGATCACCACCAAAGTGCACAATATTCAGCTTAATCCACTTGAGTACGGCGATGATATCGGTGAGCGCATAGTTGCCCGACGTTGGCGGATGTGACTCCTTGGTTAGTGCATCAAGAGCCAGGAAACCGAACACGCCCAAGCGGAAGTTGGGACGTACAAAGATCACATCGTGGGAGCGAGAGTAACGGGCCGATGGACGAAGTATACCCGGTGAAGGTCCAGCCAAAGATTCGGCGCCAATCAGCACCACCACTGGCAGGGGATTGGTATAACGCACATGCGGCGTGACCACATCCAGATACAAACAGTCTTCGTCGCCCACGGTGGTGCCATTACCCAGTCTCTGTGTGCACACCACGCTGCTGTTGTGCGTCGGCAATGTATCGTTCCAGCACAAATTGATGTCCTCTATCAGCTCGGCCGGCTTCCAACGCAGCTTGTCCACCGGCGGCTTGGCATACGGTATGCCGCGGAAGGCAAAGGCTCCGTCCTCCTTGACACCCTCCACGGGGCCACAACTCGTCACTGCCTGGATGAAGCGTCCCTCGCGGAGCGGCGGCGATGTCAGAGTCTCATGCGTCAGCACATAACCGATCACAGCCAGGAGCAGCACAAACAGCAGGATGCCGAAGACGATGAGCGCATCGTCCACACTGCACTTGTAGCCGCGCAGGCGACTCAGCAGGGAGACGGGTCGCTCTCGTTCTTCCTCTTCGGCGGCCAGCTTCTGCTCAGCTGCCAGCTTCTCATCCTTGAGATCGCTCTTCAGGTCATCGGTGCCATTGGTTTTGGCCGGAGCCCTGTCAACGGTGTCCTGATCCTTTAAGGAATCGTCAAGGGTCTCCATTGAGGCCAGGCCGGCTTTGCCCAAACCCAGCTCTACATCGTCACTGCTCTTCTTCTTGGGTATCATATTGGCAATGGGCAGCTTGATGGCGTTCAGCAGGCCTCGCTTTTGGGGCGGTGCCTCGGAGGCATCCTCAGCCGGTGTGGCTTCAGCAGTGGCTTCTGTAAAAATAAAGATTATAAATAAGTTTGGGTTGCATTTTTAGGCGGTTTATAAATAGGACTAAGGTCTCTTCCAGTTAACTTACCCGACTTGGCATCGGCATCTCCATTAACCAGCTGTTTCTTCTCCTTTTCGGCGGATGGCTTGCGGGCAAAGAAGCTGCGCAGGCGCTCACCGAGTCCTGGGCGAGATTTCTGCTCATCCTTGCCGGAGGCAGTAGCAGCCTCACCATTTGCCTCCTTATCCTTCTCTTCTTCCTTCTCCTTCTCGAGCAGCTCGCCCTCGGCTCCGTCGCCCTCGACCTTGGGTTTGTTCTTCATGAAGAAGCCGGGCAGCTTAAGGCCACCGATTGGAATCTTTTTGGGCTTTACCTCACGCTCCTCCTTGCTGATCTTCTTGTCATCGCCGCCCTCTGGCTTGGTGCCATTCTCGGCGGGTATATCGATGATTTCCTCGCCATTACCGGGCTTTGCTTTGTCGGATTCGGTAGAGTCTCCTCCTGTTTTCTTTTCTGCAACTGGCGATGACTTCTTGCCGGCATTGGGAGATGCAGGCTTTGAGGTCTGTGGACTCGGTGTCTTCTCCTTGG
>VNJR01004815.1:0-17371 GCA_008042585.1 Drosophila punjabiensis | reverse complement strand
ATGATATAGTCGTCCGATCTGGTCCGTTCCGACATATGCACGAGTGAGAGTATATAGAAGACTATCTGCAAAGTTTCATTCAGATAGCTCCAAAACTGAGGGACTAGTTTGCGTAGAAACGGACGGACAGACAGACAGACAGACAGACGGACAGACGGACATGGCTAGATCGACTCGGCTGTTGATGCTGATCAAGAATATATATACTTTATAGGGTCGGAGATGATTCCTTCACTGCGTTGCAAACTTCTGACTGAAATTATAATACCCTGCAAGGGTATAAAAATGAGAGAAAAGACTTTTAATTTAGGACTAAGAACTAATACGTTTTTGTTTAGAAAAAAAAACATCGGAAGATTAAAAAAATACTAATTTTTTTATAAATAGTCTAAAAACAGGAAGTTGTGTTTTATATACATTTCATATTATATTAAATATTTTTATCGTTTATATTATATCGTTTGCAATGAAGAGTAGTTTAGTGTAGTTTTTGTAAAAAAATATTGATTTTTTGACTAAAAATGTTTCAAATTAAAATCTCAGTTTATATTTGAACTCTTCTATTTTACTTGATTTAAAAGGAGCTTTATTTTTGCCAGTGTACCCATACTCACTCACTCTTGCAGCGGCCACCTACTCGATTGAGTGCGGCACTTGCTGCTGACTGAGCAGCGCGGAGCACGATCAGTTTTAAAGTTGACTTCGAGCCGAGCGGACGCGCGACTGTCGTTGAGCGGACCCGAAAGAGAAATAAGTAAAAAAAAAAACAGAAGTATCGCCTCGAGAAAATTTAGAACACAGAAATTTATCAAACGCGCTATCGCTACCCCCCACTTGGATTACGGTCAACGCGAAACTAAAACAGATATTGAGAAAGCCGACGAGAAATCGAAAAATTGAAACACAAAAGCTGAAAAGCACGAAAGAAATTAATAGCCAGCGGGAAAAACAAGAAAATCGTATTAGATAAAAAAAGGCATTAAGCATTACGAAATCTGATATGTGGTGATGTGTGAAAAGTGATTTTAATTTAATTCGAAACCAAAAATCCAAAATAAAAACGCAAAGCACAAAAATGGGCGAGAAATAGAGACGGGTGAAAGGGAAGTGTGAGTGTGAGAGAGATCGAATTGAGAGAAGAAGCCCCCGCCCGAATCCCCGCAAGAAGCTAATTTCAAGTCCGCATCGCCAAGATGCTGGCCACCAGTCACATGCTCAACGTCCTCATAGCCACCTGGGTGATGCCCATCTTCGGGGCGGCCCTGAGTAAGACGGTGTTGTACCAGGCCCCCGACGAGTGCCGCTGGTCTGGCGGCGGGGAGCACGACATCACCCTGGTGTGCCACCTGCGGACCATCAACTCGGAGCTGGAGAACACCAACTTCAGCGTGATCCAGCCGCACAATACGGTGCGCCTGCGGCTGGAGTGCAACGATGCCCTCTTCTTCCAGAGCAGCCTCAGTCCGGACAGCTTCCGGTCGCTGGTGGAGCTGCGGGACCTGACCATCGAGTACTGCAAGCTGGGCAACCTCACCGACGGCTCCTTCCGGGGCCTGCACGAGCTGAGGAATCTCACCATTCGCACGCACAACGGCGACTGGTCGACGATGTCGCTGGAGATGGCTTCCAACAGCTTCGTGGAGTTCCGGCAGCTGGAGCGTCTGGATCTCAGCCTGAACAACATCTGGCTGATACCGGACGGCATGGTCTGTCCGCTAAAGTCGCTGCAGCACCTCAATGCCTCCTACAACAAGATCCAGGACATCAGCAACTTCTACTTCAGCGCCTCGCTGAGCTCGAGGAAGGCTCGCGTCTGCGGCTCCACGCTGCAGAGTTTGGATCTCAGCGCGAATAAGATGGTCAGCCTGCCCACGGCCATGTTGTCGGCCCTGGGACGCTTGACCCATCTGAATATGGCCAAGAATAGCATGAGCTTCCTGGCGGATCGAGCCTTTGAGGGTCTGCTATCCCTGAAAGTAGTGGATCTGTCGGCGAACCGCCTGTCCTCGCTGCCGCCGGAACTGTTCGCGGAGACCAAGCAGCTGCAGGAGATCTATCTGCGGAATAATTCCATCAATGTCCTGGCCCCGGGCATCTTCAGTGATTTGGCCGAGCTCCTGATTCTGGACTTGGCCAGCAACGAACTCAACTCCCAGTGGGTCAACGCGGCCACATTTGTGGGTCTCAAGCGGCTCATGATGCTCGACCTTTCGGCCAACAAGATCAGCCGCCTGGAGGCGCATATCTTCAGGCCCCTGACCAGTCTACAGATCCTCAAGCTGGAGGGCAACTACATTGACCAGCTGCCAACGGGGATCTTTGGGGATCTAACCAATCTGCACACCCTGATCCTTTCCCGCAATCGCATCTCCACAATTGAGCAGAACACACTGCAGGGTCTGAATAATCTCATGGTGCTCTCCCTGGACTTTAACAGGATATCCAGGCTGGACCACAAGTCCCTCATGAACTGCAGTCGTCTGCAGGATCTGCATTTGAATGACAACAAACTGAAGACAGTGCCCGAGGCCCTGGCCCATGTGCCCCTGCTCAAGACCCTAGATGTGGGCGAGAACATGATCAGCCAGATCGAGGATACAAGCATCACCCAGCTGGAGAATCTGTACGGTCTGCGGATGACGGAGAACTCGCTGACACAGATCAGGCGAGGAGTCTTCGACCGGATGAGCTCCCTGCAGATCCTCAACCTGTCCGGCAACAAGCTGAAGTCCATTGAGGCGGGCTCTCTCCAGAGGAACACTCAGCTGCAGGCCATCCGCTTGGATGGCAATCAGCTCAAGTCCATTGCCGGACTCTTCACCGAGCTGCCCAACCTGGTGTGGCTGAACATCTCGGGCAATCGCCTGGAGAAGTTCGACTACTCGCACATTCCCATCGGCCTGCAGTGGCTGGATGTGAGGGCCAATAGGATCGCCCAGTTGGGCAACTACTTCGAGATCGAGAGCGAGCTCAGCCTGAGTACCTTCGATGCCAGCTACAATATGCTGACGGAGATCACGGCCAGCTCTATTCCAAACAGCGTGGAGGTGCTCTACCTGAACGACAACCAGATATCCAAGATCCAGCCTTATACCTTCTTCAAGAAGCCCAATCTGACCAGAGTGGACCTGGTGAGGAACAGCCTGACCACCTTGGAGCCCAATGCCCTGCGACTGTCGCCCATAGCTGAGGATCGGGAGATCCCCGAGTTCTATATTGGCCACAACGCCTACGAGTGCGACTGCAATCTGGACTGGCTGCAAAAGGTGAACAAGGAGTCGCGCACTCAGCCCCAGCTGATGGATCTGGACCAGATCCACTGCCGGCTGGCCTATGCCCGCGGCTCCTCGCATGTCTCCCTGATCGAGGCCCGATCGGATGACTTCCTCTGCAAATATGCCTCGCACTGCTTCGCGCTGTGCCACTGCTGCGACTTCCAGGCCTGCGACTGCAAGATGGAGTGCCCGGATAGGTGCTCCTGCTACCACGATCAGTCCTGGACCTCGAACGTGGTTGACTGCAGCCGGGCCACCTACGAGCAGGCCCTGCCCAACCACATACCCATGGACGCCACCCAGCTGTATCTGGACGGAAACAACTTCCGGGAGCTGCAGAGTCACGCCTTCATCGGTCGCAAGCGGCTAAAGGTTCTGCATCTGAATCACTCCCGGATCGAGGTGCTCCACAATCGCACATTCTACGGCCTGCTGGAGCTGGAGGTGCTCCAGTTGCAGAGCAACCAGCTGAGGGCTCTCAACGGCAACGAGTTCCAGGGCCTGGACAATCTCCAGGAACTGTATCTGCAGCACAATGCTATCGCCAGCATTGACACTCTGACCTTTACGCACCTGTATCACCTGAAGATTCTGCGACTGGACCACAATGCCATCACCTCGTTTGCCGTGTGGAACTTCCTGCCCAGCTACCTCAACGAGCTCCGGCTGGCTGGTAATCCGTGGAGCTGCCACTGCGAGTTCATCGACAAGCTGAGGGACTACATGAACCGGCACGAGTATGTCCAGGACAAGCTGAAGATGAAGTGCGATTCGATCAGTGGCAACAACACCCAGCAGATGGTACTGTATCCGCAGTCTGTCGAGGCCACCTCCCTGCCCGTGGTGCAGTGCAGCCAAACCCTGCCCCTGGGCCTGGACAACAACTATGACTTTGCGGAGCAGGCTGGCGGCGAGAATGCCTCGAATGCCACCTCCACGAAGATGATCTTGAATCAGCCGCCGAAGCAGGACTACATTCCCATCCTGGTGGCCATTCTGACAGCCTTCATATTCGTGATGATCTGCACCCTGCTGGTATTCATATTCCGCCAGGAGATGCGCGTATGGTGCCACTCGCGCTTCGGCGTGAGGCTGTTCTACAATGCCCAGAAGGATGTGGACAAGAACGAGCGGGAGAAGCTCTTCGACGCCTTCGTCTCGTACTCCTCGAAGGATGAGCTGTTCGTGAACGAGGAGCTGGCCCCCATGCTAGAGATGGGTGCGCAACGCTACAAGCTCTGCCTGCACCAGCGGGACTTTCCCGTGGGTGGCTACCTGCCGGAGACCATTGTCCAGGCCATCGACAGCAGTCGCCGCACCATCATGGTGGTCAGCGAGAACTTCATCAAGTCGGAGTGGTGCCGCTTCGAGTTCAAGTCCGCTCACCAGTCGGTCCTGCGCGATCGACGCCGCCGCTTGATAGTCATTGTCCTGGGCGAGGTGCCGCAGAAGGAGCTGGACCCGGATCTACGCCTCTATCTGAAGACCAACACGTATCTGCAGTGGGGCGACAAGCTCTTCTGGCAGAAGCTGCGCTTCGCCCTGCCGGATGTGTCGTCGTCGCAGCGCTCAACCAACGGCGCCGGAGGCCAAAGTTGCCATGTGCCGATCAACCATGCGGCTTACCACCATCACCATCATGTCCACCAGCAGGCGATGCCACTTCCCCACCAGGTGCACCATCACCAGCAGCAGTTTATGTTGCCACCGCCGCCCCAGCAGCCGGGCAGCTTCCGTCGGCAGCCATCGTTGCATCAACAACAACAGCAGCAGCAGCAGCAGCAACTTCGCGGAAATAACAACACTACGCAACAGCAGCAGCAGCAGGCGGCCTTGCTGATGGGCGGCGGTTCGGTGGGTGGTGGCGGAGGCCATCCCTCGGTCCCCCAGATGATTCCCCTGGCGGGTGGCATTCAGCAGCAGAGCCTGCCACTGCCGCCAACACAGCCGACGCCGGCGTCTAGAAATCTGCACATGTGAGTGGGGTTTTAGAGTTAAGTAGAGGTTTAAAAAGGGTTAAGGCAAGTTCAGGGGAGTTGGAGATAGTTTGAGAAGGTTTTCTAAACTTTATTTTTGAGCTGAAAAAATTTTTATGTTGGAATAACTACATTTAAAAATAGGAAAAGAGCACAACCCTGACCGCCGAACGATCTTGTTGAGTTATGAAAGGTGATCTAGAATATCTGCAGACCAAAAAAGTAGAAAACAAGTTTAACTTCCTCGGGTTTCAGTAAAAAACTACAAAAAAGGGGAATTGCATTCAATATGCAAATGCGAGCGTTTAGCGATAAAAGCCTAGTTACATGTTAAAATAGCAAAAGTAAAAGAAAAATCGAGTGGGGAAAGAGCTGGGCAGCAACCAAGAACTTGCAACAGCAACAAGAACAACAAAAGACAACAGTAAAATAGCTGGCGAGCCAGGCAATTGTTGTTTGTTGTTGGCCCTGTTCTGTTTTCTTACGGCCAGCTATTTTCAGTTTCCTGGCTCGCAGCTAGATTCAGAAAATTGATGTTGCATGCAACACACCAAGCAGCAACTGGCAGCGGCTACAGAGAAAGAAATTTGAGATATTTCTGGTTGCTTATAAGATATTTTTTAGCTCAAACGGAACACCTATATTTAGAGGCTTTTTAAGAAAATGCCTAATTAATATTCTGATATTCTTATGACTTGCAAGGACAGATTCGTGGATTTATTTCTGTGTAGCCGCAACACCAACCAGTCAGTCAGCAACAAAAGGCAGCGCAGGCCCAAAAGTATTTCCTTTGGTTATATTTTTTTTCTTTTCTTTTCGTTTCGTTACGTTCCTCCTTCTTTTTCTCCTTTATTTTGTCGTTTTCCAGCATTTTTTGTTGCTGTTGTTGTTGTTGTTTTTCCCTCGTTTTCCCTGTTTGCAACGTTCAGTCGTTAGTTCATCTTAACTGCTGCATTTTGCTATAACAAGCCCGACGTGTGTAGAAGATACACCCGTGTATCTGTATCTGTATCTGCAGCAGCTGTAGCTGTAGCTGTAGCTGTAGCTGTAGCTGTAGCTGTAGCTGTGACTGTGAGGCTAACGAAAAATAGGCAACGCAAAACATCACAGAGCTCATGTCTGGCCGAAGGAAAATTGTAACAAAAAGCAGACCTTAGACGTTAGACGTTAGACGACGAAAAACCCCAGACCGTCTACAGACATGGGCTAAAATTGGTTTTGTTTTAGGTTTTTGTTATTCTGCTCCTTCCCCCTTTGAGCCACAATTACATGTGCTAATCAATGGTGGAAAAGGAAAATAGTTAGAAGCGTGTGTGTGTGTGAGAAAGGAAAACAATTGTTAAGGGGATTTGAGTCTGATAAAGCCAGCTTACAGCCAACAATTAATGCCAGTTAATTTGATCCCACAAAGAGAAGATAAGCAAGATGTTGCGAAAACTATTCTGGAAACATTTCCCAAGATCACGCCATGCCTAGATTTGTTTGGGAAACAAGGCTTTCTTTTTTCCAGCTAGTCAGAGATTAGGAGGAAGGTAGTCAGAATTTCCCAGAGTGAAAAGTGCAGCGGCTGCCGCCTGACCTTGCGGCAGAAACTAGAAACCGAGAAAGTCCCCGAGCAACCGGCCAAGGAAAGGCGTAGGAGAGAGATCAGCACGTGTGTGCCTTGGCTGTGCTGCTGCCTCTTTTTCGGCCCCCAAAAATTGTGTTTTGGCCAAAATCGACAAGGCCAGAAAAGGAGGAACATGAAAACAGCAAAACAACAACAGAATGGAACACAGAGCCGTACAGATTAGTTTCTTGGTCTTTTTGGCGATTAAAATCTACCAGGTTGTGTGTTACGCCCTCTCTTTCCCAATTCTCTATTCTCCATCTCCAGCTCCATCTCCATCTCCAGCTCCACTGTCTTGCCAATTTGAAAATGCATTCCAAAAGCAAGAAACCAGAAAACTAGTTAACAAAGTAAAGAAACAAGCACTCGAGAGGGATTCAGAGTTACATGTAAATAAGTTAAATGTTAATCGTACGTTAATCTGTTTAATCATTGTGATATTTTGTTTTTAGCATTAAGCGCTAACTAATTTATTAAGACGAATTACCAATTTCCTACCAACCTATGTATGTCTAGCCCTAAGCTTATCCTCACTAGTTAGTCTACTTAGTAAGTTAATAAATTGAATCCGAATCCATCAACAAACAGCCCCGCCTACCCGATACAGCCATATTAATTCTATGAAAATTATCGAAATATTGTAAATAATAATAAAACGAATGGACTGTATGCACACGCGTAAAAATACACTTACAAAAAATTATAATACGACACGAATCAAGCTAAATTGAAAACATAAATCGACTGATTACATGTGTACTTTATATAAATATGCATAACTTTTTATTAAGATTTACTCGCCCCGCTTGTTGTAAATACTGTAACTGTTCGGACACATGTATGAATATGTATTTTATTTTGTAACCTTATGTTTTCTAGTTTATAGCAACAAGAAAAAACAAAAACGAAGAGAAAAACCGAAACACAAAAATATATAAATGACAAAAAATTGATAATCAAATCAAATCCAGACTTTTTATTCACATTCCCACAGCCTGGCCGGGACTCGTGCAGAATTATTATTATTGTTATTTTTTCGTCTGCCGCTGATAAGCCATAAACTATCTCGCCTTGACATTTGATATGGATTCTTGATACGGACTGCGAATTCCAATGCCAGCAGCCGTATTTCTCTCTGCTTTCTGTACATTTTCACGGCACTATTGGGTTTTGTTTTAGCTCTGGTTTTGTTTATGTCAGACCGGTGTTCTATTACGTCCGACAAAAAATCCGCAAGATAAACACTAAAGCCGCTTGGCCATTCCATGACGGATGCAAGAAAGATTGAGGTTTAAAAATGCACAAAATTCATGGAGATAGAGGTTGAATTTAAACAATGTGACGAATTATATATTTTTATTTAATAATTTGCAGCTTAAATTAAATTTCTTGTATAAGAGTTAAAAGAGAAAACAATGATAAATTAGGTAGATTGTGCAACATATATTTTACAATTGCTAGAACTTTATTCACCATCTAAACACACTTAGCAAGCATTTATTTGACACTAATTTTTACCCGTTTTAAGGACTAGAAGCTAATAAAACTTATAAATATTATTCACCTAATTTTATTAATAATAACATATCTAGACTTATGGTTGCCACATTCAGATTATTGGCTTTTTTTTCAGCTTGCTAAAAAAAATTAAACCGACTGTTTGCTAGCTTTCATTTAGGTTTAGCTTTTAAAATTAAATCCCTTAAAAAACATCTAATTAACCCTTGACAATTTCTACACTCTCTGAGGTTCTAAAAAAACTCGTCACCCCAACCTCGCGCCACACACACCACACACCACACACTCGCTCATCGAAGCACACATCCCACGATTGCTCCATTTGAATTAATTTTAAACAGAGAAGATACCCCTCCGCCAGCGCCTTTGGTATTTATGCGACGATATCTACTTCCCATGCATATTTTAAAGATATCTATATGGCAGTCGTATATCTCATCTTTGAAATCGCTGTCCAGGCCATCGTGTGCTCATGCTGCCTTTATTTGAGTCAATGAGCCCCACCACAGTTGGCATTTTTCGCCGGCTGCTGCTGCTGCTGCTTCTGATGATGATGGCTGGAAACGAGTTCGCCGGCGAACTGCCGATGAGTGAATAATTTTTATGATCAATTAAATGCGCAATAAAATTGATGGGGCCCCCACCGCCGAAACATAAATTCGCATTGCTTAAATTAGCGAATTTTACAATCAATCATTAGCGAGCCAGCTCGTTCCCAGCGGCCTTTGATGTGCAACTTTAGAATGGGATTCGGGAGTGGGAATGGGATTCTGGGGAAATTGTATCTGGCGGATACACACATGTCTGTGGCCTAACCAGCGGAGAAGTTCAAGCCAGGACTAAACCCTTTTCAATATTTTCTTTTCCCTCATCTCGATTCGGTGCGAAACGGAAAACGAAAACCTAGAAAAGTTTGCAAAAAAACACGTCAAATATTAAAAACTTTTCTTTGCTTTTACTTTCTCCGAACCCGCTGGCATATATATACACACATATATATCTAACGTACAGCCACATCCCACATCCACATACATCCCTCTCTCCCCTTTTTTCCTTTATTTTATCAATTTTGCCTGTGGGATTTGTTACAAAGTAACGGATGAGTTGAAGTGGGAGCCGAGGAGAGTGCAGACACCGCCAATCCAAGAGGCAAACTTTCAATTGAATTTTTTTGTTCACGTTGTTTCCTTTCGGGTAAGGAAAGTTTAGAGGCCCGTTTGGGGTCGGGGCTTCCTTTTTTCAGATACTTTTTTCTATTTTTCCTTGGGACCCTCGGATGGGGGGTCGTCTTTGGAGGGTTCCGTCTGTCATTTGGCATACGCAGCGAAAAGAAGTCGACGTAAATATTTCGGTTTACAAGTCAGTTTAGTGTCAAAAGAGATGCCTTTTATTTATAGATTGCCCTCGCAGAACTTGGGCTTTAACTGAGCTGTGATCAGGGGGGTAGTCTTAGGGTGGAATTTTTTACAATATTTTATAAATTATTTTTCAGATGTTTTAGAACTTAAAAACTGATAATTATGTGGTTTTATTTGACCAAAAATGAATAGCTTTGAAATAAATAAAGTTCGATTTTTTCCAGTTAAAATTGTAGGGAAAACAGACATAGAATATCAAAAATTGTATTAAAAACTAAGTATTTATAATATATTTAAAACATTTCAAAGTTTTGTTCTCTGCTAAAATCTTCCAAAGAAGGGAACCCTTTGAGCCTGGAAACCGCTCCTGTAACACCATTCCCGTCACAGGTTTGCCTTCTTGGCCGAAAACCTACATCAAAAATTTCCCTGACTGCAGTTTAGAAGTTTTTTTATTCGCTCTCGAATTTTCTGGTTCTCGTTTTCGGGCTTTTTTCTTTCGATTTTCGGTGCCCAAAGTCAAATCAAAGTGCTTGGCCCCGGCTGAAGCTTAGTGCTAATGCCAGAGCCATCAGTCTGAACTTTTTGGCCATCTATCAAAGGTTGAAAGGGAAAGGAGGTAGCAAAATAGAGAGGGGGAAAAAGAGAAAAAAAAGAGAAGGAAAATCGAAGAGGCAATCTCATTAGGAGGCGGCAGAAATATATTTTCCCATGTGCAACCGTCGTCAATTAGGTAGCCACCCAATCATTGCACCCACCACTTGCCTCATTAGACTCCAAACGAATCGAGGGTCGTAAAAGTCGGGTCTGGTCTGGTCTGGTCCCCTCTGAGTTTTCAGGTTCCCGATGCCATGTTCCAGGCCTCCCGATCACTGGGCCCAGTGTATAAATAAATATGCTTTTATTGGAAGACGACTACAACTGTTTGCAATAAAAGCAACATTTTTCTTAATTTCCATTTCTTGCTAATTTACCAGCCATAAATTGTGCCCCGCTCCCCACTCCCCGTTCCCCGTCTACCCTGTGGGCAATGAAGTAACCAGTGGCGGGGAGAGAGAGAGGAGGATTTTCCGAAACAAGCGGACCTGAACCGACCGAATCGACGGTAGACACATAAAATTGACTACAAATTATTGCACATTGTCAAAACAACATTGGTTTGCAATTTTCGCGCTTCAACGCAGATGCAAAGAGATAGTCGCCGGCGATTTTCGATCGTGAGGGTGAGGGGCTTCGACCGAGGTAATGCCAACTCGGAGAGAGGATATAGACAGACGAGAGCCGAGGGGGCAGGAGGTATTAAAACAATCAGGCAGCGGTAGAGGGGAATTCGCCATGTGGAAATACTCTTCAGACCGGGGATGTATTTCATTTTGTTGCTATTGCCACGCTTTAGTCGGAAAATTGGTATTTTCACAGTTGAAAATCGGGGAATTTTGCTTGATTTATAGCCTGGAAATTAATAGTTTGCTAACCGTAAAAAATGTGATTATAGGAGGGAGGGTTTTCAAAAGAATTTAATTGATTAATTTAATTTTTAGGAATTTTAAAGGACAAGTCTTAATACGATTTTGTATTATTTCTTTGCAAATTTATATTGATTTTAAACTTTTTTATTATATTTTTATATAGTGTAATTTCCGTTCGGCTAGAAGCCCCTTTATTTAATAAATTTTTTACTGTTACCTTCGATAATTTGCGCTGCTAACGCTCATATGCAACTGTGAAATTGCAAATGGAAAATGGGTTTAGGTTTATGGTCGACGACCCACCCCGTCATCATCATCATCATCACTATTCTCATCATCGTCATCATCAGGCGCGCATCGACAGCCGAAGGAAAGGGGTCGGTTTTGCGGGGACCAAGGTGGAGATATATACGACGTAGTCCCGCGACATTGACATATTGCCGGCCGATTAATGAGCCCACAAGAGCGGGCCTGTGCCTGAGCCCTGGTCTCGGGCAGCAGTCAGTCCTGATTGTTTTCATTGAAATAAATGACAGACACCGGCCCGTTGACACACGCGTTGAGGGAATATTTGATACCCTGCATAAATAATAATAATCATTTTCACTTCGCCCCAAAGCTGCCTCGCATCCCCGAGATCCCCCGCGAACCCTCGGAAAGCCCTGACTCCGCATAAAAGCAAATTTGTATGCAGTTTATCTTATCGCGATCACGTTGCATCTGACGACGATGAGGCTGCGAAGGAGCAGGGAGCAGGGGAAGTCCCCGAAGACGCGTAAGTTTCACGTATTTTCATGCACGATTAAAGCCTTAATTTCGACCGAACAGAGAGCGATACTGGGAGAGAGAGGGCACTTCCACAGGTACACTCTGCACACTGCACACTGCACCAGGTATCTGCAGCTCCTAATTAATGGTTTTGCATCGGCTGCTTATCGCACCGCACGCATCGGGATCGTCTTCGTCCTGGTTATCGAAGGTGCGCAGGGGGAATCTTCTTGAGCATCATCTGAGCAGAGAAAAAAATATATAAGAATTATGAACACATTATAAATTAGTAAAACAAAATTTTAAAATAATAAATCAATAATATATAACTAGTACTCCAAGTAAATTATAAGTGTATAATATTCTATTCTTCCCAGAACTCTCTTATAAACATTGCTAAGCTAAAAATCACTCAAAAAATATAGCTTAATTTATAATATTTCTCCAAGAACTCTTTATGGTAACCTTTATCCAAAAAAGTCATTAATAAATCCAATCATCATTTAATGAATTCATTTGTAAATATGCTAAATGAGCAAAATCGTTAAATTAATAATGATTGGCAAGCAAACAAAGAAAGTGGTGTCAGCTCTTCAGAGGCGTGAAATTTGTGTTGACAAAGCTGCTTAATTTGTAAAGCTCTGCTTTCTAATTAAGCTTTACAAATTAACTGCTAAATATTGAGAGAATATTATAATACATGATTTTCTCTCAGTGCCTTTTGCAGGAGCCTCTCATCTGTTGTCCGAGCTTTGCTTTGCTAAGTGTTCGCTGGGGATCTACCTTGGCGGCACCTGATCAAGGCAAAGAGCCATCCGATCCGATCCGATCCGATCCCGGCCGATCCCGAGCCGCAGCTCTGTTCGGTCGGTCCTTCTTGGTCAGCGTAAAATATTTAATATTTTCGCTGGCTGCATTTTATGAGCTGTAGCATTGCACATTATTGATAATGCGCGATATGAGTGCGAATCCGAGGAGTAAGTATTTCCACGGCCTTAGCAGGGGTGTTGTCAAGGCGCTTTCCCCTTTCGGGAAACCCCCTCCCGGGCTGATAAGACAACATTGTTTTTCGGGGTGTTGCAAGTTCCGAGCGATAAGCATCGAAATGGCAAAGAGAAAGCTTGCGACAGGAGGCGCTCTTCATTCCTGTCCCGACGTTTTAGCGCTCGATTGGCCAACTGGAATTTGTGATCGTGCGCAGAGATCTGCCTTGCTTCAAGGTTCTCGGGCAGCATCCTCCTTTAACCGATGTCTGGTAGATGGTCAAGACGCCTCTGACCGATAAGGTATGATTTTGTTAAAGCTCAAGCTCAATTTTAAATGTTTTCCCCCAGATTTTATGCCGTTAGATTGGAGAGATAATTATGGATGTTGTATGTTTCGGAAGTTTAAAAGATATAAAGTGTTTAAAATATTTAAATATGGAATATATAAATCTTTAAGGAGGTATTTTGATAGTATTTAATAAGTTACAAAACATATTAAGATAGAAATTAAATCATAAAAATAAACAGTGTCCTTTGGAACACATATTTCAATGCAGCTCTAAAGAATTCTTTTCAAAGGAAAATTTTATACTATATCATTGAATTAAGCCCACTTTCATTTCATTTAAATATAAAAAACAACCTTCCTGCCTCAAGACCCCTCCCTGGAGGCATATCTTCAATCACACGTTAAGCCTGTCCATTTGTTAAAGCAACTTAATCATACTCTGCCATTGAGTAATCATAAAATCAGAATGTCCGACTTTTCCCCACACTTAATTGTCCGCTTCGATCAGGGAAAGAGGTGAGAGACAGT
This sequence comes from Drosophila punjabiensis, assembly GCA_008042585.1. NCBI lineage: Eukaryota > Metazoa > Arthropoda > Insecta > Diptera > Drosophilidae > Drosophila > Drosophila punjabiensis. The sequence goes on along the minus strand of VNJR01004815.1, from coordinate 3,595 downwards.
GTTGACTCATTCGGGCCGAACAATTGATTAGCTTTCGATGCTGACCATAAAACCCAATTCATTTAGCCATAATGTTGACACCGAAATGCAGTTAACAGCTTTAACTTTTAACTGGAATTTACTTAAATGTCCCACCTCCCTGTCCCCTGTCCCCCTTTCCCATTTCGCTTTGTTTCGTTTCGATATTGTGTGTGTGTTTTTTTGGGGGGCTTTTTACACAGAATCGGGCCGGCGGAATGCACAGAAAACCTGGCCAAGAGATCCGTTGGCCAGTTTTCAAATTCGGCACGATCAAGCATCGCGATCGGCGATCAACGATCAACGCTCTCATCTTCCCAGCTGAATTTTATATACATTTTTTTTTCAGTCTTGTTGTTTTGTTTTTTGTGTGTGTGTGTTTTTTTCCACCAATTCTCGGCTGTGGCTTTTTTGCGTTAACGTTTTAATTGATCGCTTTCAGTTATAAACAAGTTGGCTTTTGATTTATGAGCGCGTGCGTGCAGCGGCGACAGTGGAAAAATGCGTTTTAGGAACCGACTCTTCCCCGGTCTTCTTCGCTGATGGGTTTCTTTTTGGCCATCATCATCATGGGGCTCGGTTCGGTTCAGTTTGGTTTTGGCTTTGGCTTAAACTTTGGTTTATGTAAATGTAAATGAACTGGCTTTCGGCTTTCGGCTTTCGGCGTTGGGCTCTCGCCTTTCGGGCTCTTTCAATAGCTGTTGATGATGTTGTGCCGCGGCGACAATGTCTCTATTTCTCTAATTTTGGCCCCGCCATCGTGGCTGATTTTTAATATTATTTGTCTAACGGTCACGAGCATTTTGGCTTTGGCTTTGGCTATGGCTCTGGCTCTCTGGCTTTCTGGCTTTAGCTCTAGCCATGGCTTTGTCTGTGGTTAAACGTCAAATTGCTGTTGCTTTGTTGTTAGAATTTCCCGCATCGTTTAAACCCAGCCAATGTTTTCTGGCGACCGGGGACAAGCAAATAAATCACGGCCGAGGCTGAGTCTGAGTCTGAGGCTGGTTTTGAATAACCATCTTTACATTTCTCTCCCAGCGAAGAGACGAGGCGACAAATGTATTTGTTTTATCAGCTATTGTTGTTACTACTTATATACCAATGGAAAAAATAAAGGTTTATTTTCGGTTAAGGTTTTGTGTCGATGCCTGTGAACTTCACTTTCTTCTTCACACGATCTCCAATGCCCGATGATGCTGTGGAAAAATGTTTGTTGAAAACGAACAAACAGGGGGCCACATAAAGCCCGGCCTGCGAGATTTCACTTTAGCCGGGGCCTGGGAGTCGGACTCGGAGTCGGAATCGGACTTTTAGAGCTTTTTGCGGTTCCACACCGATGTCAGGCGGGCAATTAATCAACGCATCTCCAGGTGACTCACACAGATATAATGGGATCTCGGATTGTATCGGTTTTGGTTTGGAATGGACCTCGGTGCGTTTCGGTTGCTTCGTTAGCAGATCGTCGCGTTCCGATTCCGATGCCGATTCCATGCCATTGGACTCAAGCTTCGATTCGATTTGTTTATAGAAAAACAAACACTTGGCCAAGTACTAGACGCTGGCCATTTGCCTTGCCCTCCCCGCAGCGTCCCATCCCGTCCGTTAGCGTTACGTTACTCATGGCTGGCTAAGTGGGTCGTGACTTTTCAAAATGCAAACGTGTCGTCGTCGTCGCAGTCGCAGTCCGAGTTGCATCTCTGCCATCGGCCACTGAGGAAAACTTCTTAAGAATATGAAGAATATATAGCTTACAGATCGGGAGTAATATAGTTAAAAATCTTCGCATAACTATAATTATTAGGGTCTTCAAAAAAACATATTTTCAAGCGACATCTTAGCATCTTCTTTAAAATAAAGTGCAAAATGGTATTTAAGTATTTACAGAAGTTTATATTAAAGATACTTGTGTTTTATATGACAATAAGTATTAATTAATCAATTTATAATTTATATTTCAAGTTCCACTTACTTTGGAAGTTAAGAAAGCATTTCCGTTTAAATATATAACCTTAGCTTTTATAATCTATTTATTTTCAGAAGTACATTTTAAAGTTACTAATACTGTGTATAACAAAAAGTATTGAATAATCAGTAATTTATATTTTAAGTTTTAATTTCTTTGGAAGTTGAAAAAGCATTTCCGTTTAACTATATAAATTAATCATTTATAAGTAAGGTTGGGGATAATTTAATGACAGAAATTCTTCTAAAAGTTCATGACAGTATAAAGTAATATAATAAAACCTCATTAAGTAAATTTTATACGAATTAACCTTACACAAATAAGAAATACATAAGTTTCAAGGCAAGTACTATTACTTATCGTTAGTAAACCATAATTTATATTCCTATTAGACCCCTATTTTTCCCCCAGTGTGTTCAATGCTCAGTTTGGGTTACTTATGGGAAGTCCCCGAAAGTCTGGCTCCCCTCCCAAAAAAAAAAAAAAATACAAAAAGAGTGGGGATACGGCGGGGACACAGTCACAGAAAAAATCCAAGNGGCGGGGACACAGTCACAGAAAAAAATCCAAGGCGCAAAGCGCACACGTACGGAGTACGTAATGAAATTCTTACCTCAAATAGCACTTAACTCCAGTTTAAAACGAGCCAAAAGTGAATGGTACTGACCCCAAACCGTTGCACGTTTGTCTTAACACTTTGTTGCCTGGGTCTTGTTTGTTTTTGTTTGGTTTTCCCCCCTTCCCTGCACTTTTTTCTATTTTTTTGGGGCCAAATAGAAAAGTTTGGCTCGCGAGAGAGCGGACCAGCCACCGACCGACCAGAAATTTGTTTAATTGAATTGAATGTATGAAAAGTCAGCGGACAAGTCAATGCAGTTCGCCAATTCGAATTAGAGTCTGGGTTAACTTAACTATAAAAAAATAAGACACGAAAGAAAGGCAGACAGCGAAGGTCGAAGCGGGGATTACCCTAGCTTTAAGATTGTGTGATTATGGGGTTAAGTTAAGATAATATAACATTTATAGTGTACTGCAGTATGATTCAAATACTTCCTAAGATTTCAAAAGTCTCTTGATTAAAATTCAATCATTAATCTGTCAATTCCATAAATATGAAGCAAGTTTTCAGTTGATAAATAATAGTTGAATAATAATAGAAAAATAAACAAAGATGCAAGTTAAGATTGATATTAATGTGAATATATGCTTGCACATTGCCTCACCTATGTATTTTGTTAATATAATTTAATTTAAAAACTATTTATTGTATATATTTAATTTCCAAATGAAAATACCTCCACATACCCCTAAAGGGTATTATAAAAAAAGGGGGACTGCAACATGCGAGCTCATTTAAAGTGGAAGTCATGAAGGAGGCCAAGGCACCGATCACCGATCACCAAAATCGCGATGTCGATGCCGATGCCGATGCCGATTCCCGATGCCGATCCTCGATCACGGTCATGTTCAAGATCAGAAGAGCGGGGAGAGTCATGTCTGTGGTCTTTTGAACCGCAGATCACCGGCTGCAGTTACTTGTAAGATTTTTGCATTTTGTCGCATGACAATTAAATGCCTCAATGAATGGCACAACACACGATCGACGACCGACGA
>VNJR01004813.1:0-32236 GCA_008042585.1 Drosophila punjabiensis | reverse complement strand
GTCGGGAGGCATTTTCCCTGCTTCTCAGCTTATCCTGGGCCTGCCTAATCTTATCCTGTATATCGCACTGCGGGTCACTTGGTTGTGTGACTACCACTCGGCCGGTCTCTTATCGATAACCGAATAGATATATTTGTTGTACTTGGACGTGGCTAGTAAGATCAACTCTACAGTGTCGCTGATGCCCTTGTCAATTTTAATTCATCTGGAAAGCTCTACCAGAGTGCTGTGGAATCGCACCACTTGTCCGTTAGAGACGTTGTGGAGTGGCGGTGCACTCGAGATGCTAACTCCGAAGTGATTTTCCAGCATGGTCCGAATAGTGTGCGAATTCAATTAGGGTTCATTTTTACAGTAAATGACTCTGGCTTTAGGGAAAACGTTCAGGAGTTGTAGTAAAGCCGGGTTGAGGTCCTCTATGTCTGTCATACTTCGCTTTAGCGCAGGTTTTGCAGTTAGTGACAATTTCATTCGCTAACTTAGCCATTTTTGGGAAATAGTATTCCGAAAGCACCTGCTTGACATTCTCCTGCGCAGACCTGTGAGACTTCTCGTCTCTCAGCGACTGCGAAAATATCTGTGACACGGTTCTTGCAGTGCCAGATCTTGGTGGCCGGGAATTGCCGGACCAATTCGTCTTGTATCAGATGCAGATGCAGATGCAGATCGCAATGAATGGCGTTTACGCCTTTGGGGACTCTAATGTCCACGAGCTCTTCAAGCAGTGACTCCTTGCATGTAAAGTCAATGTTATGTCGTCTCTTGTTGCCGAAGAGGACGAAGCTGCGTTTCGACGAAAAGCGTGCTTCCTCCAGAGTTATCTGGTTTTGAAAGCAATTCAAAGGCTTGTCCGTGGTTTCGATGGTGTGTGTGAGCGACACTTCGCAGTGAATGGTGGCTGCACGAGAGTAATCTTCTTTCGCCTCCACAACGTTAAGTTGCTGTCTGGAGAGGGCATCCGCGACGAGATTCTCTTTGCCGGACTTATAAACATTTTAGCGCCGGACTCGTCGATACGAGCTTTCCATCGCTTGATTTTCGCATTCGGATTGGATTTCGATACCGCGAATGTCAGTGGCTGGTGGTCAGTATAGATATTTATATCTTTTACTGCGTATTAGTAATGGCGTAATTTGGCTAGTGCCAAACTATGGCTAACAGCTCACGCTCGTTATTAGAGTAGTTAACCTCTCGGTCTTTTAGGGTCCTAGATATCATTGTAATGGGTCTTCCCTCTTGGGATAGTACCGCACCAATGCCAAATGCCGAGGCATCCGTCGTTAGATCAAACGCCTTCTTGTAATCCGGATAGGTGAGGATGTAGGACATAGCAAAATTTGCCGACTGTTTCTCGCAGTATGTCGTCGATGGTTTTTTGGAAGATGCTGGCAGCATTCTTCAACCCAAACGGAAAAGGAAGTTTTTCCACGGTCACGCTCTGCCAGAGTGATCTGGTGGTAGCCTGACTTCAAATCGAGTGTTGTGAAGTACTTGGCTTTGCCAAAATTCCCTAGTATCATAGAGATATTCGGCATGGGATAGCGATCGGGTATGTCCTCTCGTTCAATTTGCGGAAGTCCCGATGGTAGCTACCACCGACGTGTTGTAGGGATGTCCCTCGTTGGGATTTGGAAAGGCTTTTTTTTCGTTCGCCAAGCATTTTAATAAAGGCCTTTCTAGCTAGAGGCGGCGCGTCCGAACAATCAATATAGGTAAAATTGACGTCGGGGCACGATTGGAATTCCAATTTTTCCACTTCGGAGCCCCATTTGAGGTGGCGGGAAGCTAGACAAAGCGATGTCCCTGCCTGTTTTAACAGGCCAAGGCCAATAATGGCATCGAAGGAGGATAAATCTGGTAAGTTGAAGAACGTGACCTTCAAGTTGATCGGGAGACGAAGCACTTCTTAGTGATGGTGGTGACGCCATGGATAGAATGTATCGTAAATGGCGATTCCACCGGGCGGACTCCTTTCAAACCATCGTGTGGATGGATGATATCTATTAAAAGCTTCATATCTACCCCCGCTACTCTTCGTCTGATGACGGGTAGCAGGGATTTTCCCCTAAAAAATTGATAGCGTCTAAACCATACTCGTGAATGGCGTCGTCATTAATTTCCTGGGCCGCGCTTAAAGCTGCGGCGGTGTATTTTTCTTCAACCTCGCCTGCGCCCTGCACGATGTGGTTGAAATTCTGCCTCTTGTGCGGGCCGGATCGATCGGACCCGGCCGACTTTCTGTTTTGATAAGCCATCGCTTGAGATGGCTTGAGCATCCTAGACAATGAAGGGTCAACCTCCATTGGCTCTGGCGTGCTTTCACGGCGCCTGGCACCGTGCTGAGCGGAATGTACCTGAACCTTGTGTTGTTTAATGAAGTGTGGGTTTTGGCCCGCACTTCCTTGGGGGTGCGCTTGATAGGCATTCTGTTGGTGATCTTGCGTCTTTGGAATCTGCCTCCTGTCCCTATCTTCAAGGCTCCAAACGATGTTGCGAAAGTGTACCTTTCGTGGTTTGACTCCACCTCTTGAGCCAATGCCAACGCAGTTGGCATATCTTTCGGCTTTGCCGAGAAAAGGACATCGGAGAAACTGCTCTTGAGCCCCGAAATAAATACACGGAGCGCGTCATCCCGGAATTTTTCGCATAGAATTCTTGCCGCCGACGATTCGTACGTCATAGTATTGTTGGAGAGTGAGGCTTCCCTGTCTGAGGGTGCCCATCTCCTGCTCGATGACGTGCATCTGGCGTCTGTCACTGTATGTGAAATCGAGGCGGTCTATGATCGCATTGAAATTCAATACAGTGCCAAACGAAGACAGCACTGCATCCGCAGGGCCTCTTATTTTACTCATAATAATTACCACCGCCTGATAGTGGCGTGAGCTATTAACGTAGTTTTTAAATACGAAGTATGCGGCTACTGCCGCCTGCCGCCAAGAGACATATGTCTCTTGTGCTCCCGTAAATTCGGGAAAGCATATTACGGCATCCAGGCGCTCGTTGCACTCGACGTTACCCGTGATGTCAATGGGTTTATATACTTTGATTTTAGGTGCTGCCGCCTGTGCGGGTGCCACTTGCACCGCTGCAACTTGGGCGGCCAACTCCCCAATGGTTCTGCGCATCTCTTTTTCCCTGCGCGTGGCCTCGGCGGCCGCTTCTGCCAGGGCATGATTAACGGCGGCCTGAATTACAGCCTTAAGTTGTTCTATGTCCATGATTCCTACTGAAGGGGGCTTAGCGGGTGCCCGTATTGGGGTGGAAGTAAGCGGGGGCCTTTCACTGTCAGACTCTGAGTCACTAGTGTACCCCTTTTTTCCCTATACTGTGTGAACGGAGAGCTCATATGTGGTAAAGTCAAACTGCACTGGTAAGCAATGCCTGCTCATGCTATTTGCTGGCATGGCAAGTGTCACGCGGGGACGGAGTCGCCGCCTCACCAACGATGTATGTGAGCTCGTCGAACCAAGTTGCCGCCTTGTTAAGCACTGGCAAGGTGAGGGGTACGCGGGGGCTGAGCCTCCGCTATGATAAACAAAGAAATGTTGACGATCCGTCGTTGGTCGGGCGGCTCAGGGATGGCCAGGATCTGTCGCAGATATTTGTTTGTATTAGGTGTAGCTGCTAGAAGAGATTTCCGACCGGTTCCCAGAGTATAAGTCAGGGGAATTACTTAGTAATTAGTTAAAGATTACGTTTATTCAGGTTTAGATTTACAACTGGGTAAAAATTGGATAGCTCGCTCGTTAGTTCTGCTTCTTCCGTCAGGTTCCGCGTGGTTGGCTCCCGGTCCGGTGCACTGGACGTTGCGTGTCGCCTCTCGAAGAATCGATGCCGGTCGCGAAGTGTCCGCCTGGTGCCACAAATCGAGCTGTAACGGAAAGGGGGAGAGGGAACTACTAGGAGAGCTAACTACTATGTATTAGCCAACCAGATCAGAAGACCCGGTTTAGCCCGAAAAAGACTTCGCTGCTGACTATTAGGTAGGCTTACCCCACCCGATCGCCGTCGGCTGCTAAGTGCTGATACAAGGGCTCGCCTTATATAGGGATCTGGAGGGTTTTAGTCTGTCTCCTGTCTGGCGTTAGCCCCTTTTTTACGTGTGTCAGTGTGACCAATCACTTTTGGTCAGTGTGACCCTTTGCGCACAATCTTTGGCGCACGAATTCAATTTCAAGATCTAGCAACAATTCATGATATTTCTCTATTCATCGTATCTAGTTATAATTGTACGCGTCTGCGCGTCACAAAATAAAAAACAACAAATTGCCACACGAATGCATATGCATATGAACCCGAATCGGGTTCACAGCAGTGGAGTGGTAAGACAATAGCAATGAAACTGCGAAGCTAATACCAAGAATAATTATTCAAGCAAAATGAATTAAATGTCCACAAAAAAACAGAGCACTAAGACGGAGTTTTTTGTACATTTATTTTTAAAACAAATTATGCTGAATATTTAATGTAATTCCGCGTGGTATTTATTTCACGATTAACTTTCAGCCTCGGCTTAAACCTCGCCATTAATTTATTATATTTATTTCGCCAGAATATATTTTTTTACACGTAAAAAAAAAAACACTATGCAAACAATACACAATTATACGGCGACCATTAATTATGTATTTTAATAATATATAATTATTAATTATTATTTAAAATACTTTCAATCGACTTATGAGAGAATTTAAATACTAATATGTGTATGAGAACAAAATATGGAGCTGCAGCTGCAGCTGCTTTTCTGCAGTGCATAAAAATAAAACAAATGCAGATATAGAGATGTTGTGAATGATTTCGCTCACTTACATGTTCCCTATTCCGCGATGGGTTTTTCAACGTTGAGCGCCAATTAATTAGGTATCCCACGCAGCTGTCAATTTAGCAGGTATAAGGGAATGCCAAGGGGAGCGCGGCAGTCACTTGCACTGGGCTTTTGCCGCAATCTTCGAATGAGGGTTGCGGAGAGGAGCTCGACCGTAGTTCACGCACGATGGATGCCGCGATCTTCAGGTAAGGGGTGCCGAGGGAAGTTCGGCCACAATTCACACACGGATGCATACCGCGATCTTCGAGTCAGGGTTGCCGAGGGGAGTTCGGCTGTCTGTTAGATAATATGTTGGGAGGAACTTCCTCCGTTAGTACCGGCCCTTGAGGCGCGATTACCCAAATTGTATAAGAATAAGAAGTGACGAATGTTTTACGGCGGCGCCGGAGTTATAGTGCTTCTTTATGGCAAGTCAAAAGGGAACTAAAACCTAAAGCTAACAAAAATGATACTCAAAGCGGCCACTCCAATGAGTAGTGTTTGCCGGCTATGCACGAGCTTCCGGCCAGTTTTGTGTCAGCAATTTGGCCGGAGCGGGTCTTCGGACGATCGGTTATTGCCGTCGCCCGGTTAACTTATATATATATAATAATATGTTTGGGTTATTCGTAAGTTAAAAAGAATGTTTTTTATTTAACCGAATAATTTTACAAGCTGTTGAAGAACATCGACCGAATATCTTCGAGTCTCAAACTGAACTTAACTAATTGATCTGGATTGATTTACGGTCAAGCCTCGGTCTCGAGCTTTCAAATATTGAGTTAAACTTTTAAAGTTCTGAAGAGAATTTGGGGAGAGCTTGGGATTATCAATTAATCTTCTCTTGGATTCAAGTGCGTTTGCTCTTGGATACAAGTGCTCTTTTGATTTACGATCTTGTTATAGAAATCTAATATTTTTGTTTTCGTCTTTGCGAGTCCAAACTTCTACCGTGGGAACGTGACAATTTGGTGCAAGCTTAAGTCATAAATGTTTAGTCTACATGTCGGGATAGACTGGAGTTTCGGGTTGCATCCTGTTGTGGAGTTTGCGTTTATTCCATTAGCCTTGGCTTGAGGATTCTAATAACTGTCTGGTTGTTATCCGGTGTTTACTAGTTTACTTTGGGGTAGCATCGGGTATGTGAGGCTAGCGTGACAAGTGCATACAGGGTATCATAGGGTATGATGTTTATTACAATAGTGTATGTGTACTTATAAGTAGGCATGTGGTAAGTCCGTAGGACTATGGATATGTCACTCCCCCAACCTTTGAATTCGGCCTGTCCTCAGGTATTTAATGTGGGATAAATCATAATGTTGTTTTCTGGTATGATCTGATCATTTACACTGTGTTCTGGAATTGGTTGTTCTTCGGTTTTCTTATATTTAACAATGAGTTTCATAGGTATACTTTTGAACTTATATACTATAAACAGAATTAAACTGAATATTGAATTTATCATTTCTCTTGTTTCTAAATAGGTTATTGGTTCTATTTTAGTAAGATTGTTGTTAATATAAATTGTCTGTGTAAAACCTGCGAAACAATTTGAAACTATGAATTCATTTAGTTGCATTGTACAATTATTTATTTTAATCATGTTATTTCCAGAAATTGAAACTATATTGTTTGTACAGTCCTGATTTACTACAGTTGTTGGTATATTCCATGTAAGCAATATGTTTGGTTCTATGTAGTTGATTTGAAAATTTTTGCGAGTTTTTCTATATTTGCATTCAGTGGATTCTTGTTTTATAATTCCAGCAATGCATTTGTCAAGAATAATTTGTCCTGTATGCTTATTGTATACCTTATCTTCATAAATGTAGAACTTATCAAATGTATGTTCTGTTAGGATATAATTATGTTCATCTGGATATGGGACTATCTCGAAAACTGGCACTTTGATTATCTCGCTCGGAACGTGGGAAATAATTAAAATTTCGTTTGTGTCCGCTCTAAGCCACGTTGATGTGTTGATTTTTAGTACTTTTTGGGAATTTACTTGTTTCAGATAATCATGTTTAAGTAATTTTGGGTTAAGAATACCTAGTCTGGTTAATTGCATGCCTAGTTCAATATCCTCTATATATTCAGTGAACTGTTTTAGGTTGAATATGAGAATTGCTACTCGTTGATCCATTTCCTTTTCTACCTTGAGCTTGTTAATAATGTCGATGCCATTATTGATTACATCAATAAACATGTTTAGATCATGATTATGGGCCGTGTTTTCGGACAAATTATTAATTCTTTCTTCTAGCTCGTCTTTATCGTTCTGGTCCAATGTACCAAATAGATACTTGTAAGCTGTCCCCACTACATTAAGAAGACCTCTTTTGCTTCGCCTAATAATTCTTAACCCATTGATTTCCTTCTTTAATTTCTCAACTAAATATTGTATTTGTAACAAGATGAAGAAGATTGCCGGGAAGGTCTCCTCGACCAGAAGGACAGTCAAGGAGACCTCCAATTAGAGCTGACAGGCGCTGATCATGACTCTAGTAAGCTCATAGAGGACATCGGCAGTGTGCTGGGGGACAAGATCTCCATCCATCCACCCCAGTCCCGATTCGTCGTGCGGGACCTTGACGAGCTGGCCTCTGGCGAGGAACTTGCGGAAGCGCTTGCTGAGCAGTCGGGACTCCCGATTAACTCGGTGATGGTCAGAAGCTTCAGACCTTGACGCTTCAAAACGCAGACGGCGACGGTATCGGTACCGACCAGCCAGGCGACCCTGCTCGCGAAATTGGGCGAGGTAAAGATCGGGTGGTGCAAATGCCCGATAAAGGAAGCAAACCTCCGGCCGAAGTGTTTTAAATGCTTGGAGGTGGGTCACATCGCCAGTTGGTGCACAAGCTCGGTGGACAGGAGCAAGCCATGCTTCAAGTGCGGCCAAGACGGACACAAAATCGCAGAATGTTTTAATCCTGCAAGATGCTTTAGGTGCACCAACAGCAAGAGGAAGGACGTCATGACGGAAAAATGGTAAGGAGCCGCAGCTGCCCATTGGTGGCGTGCGGCAGAGACGGCCCTGCATCCAAGGCATGAAGGTGGTTTAATCCGGGGCCGGTGTAGGCTCAGTGGTCGACCTCACGTTTGTGGGAGCTCAGCGAGTTCTACACTGCCAGCGATCTTGCCGCCATATTCTCCGACCTGGCCTCCCACCTACCGCTTCCATCACGTCCCCTTCTACGGCCGGCGGGAAGTTACAAGGCGGACACTCTGGATGTCCAACGGTTCTCGGAGGGCATGGAGAGTCTGACGATCTCGGGCGCAGCTGAACAGAAGATGGAGGATGTCTGCAAAGGCTGCAAACCAGGAGACCCCACAGCCGCCATCGCGAGCCGGTGTTCTGGTGGAATCGGTCGATAGCCGATGCCAGAAGAAACGTATGGAACCCCCTCCTTCCTGGATAAAGGGCTCGAGTACCAGGCCTGCCGCAGAGCTCTTAAAGCGGCTATCAGGGCTAGTAAATCCAAGTGCTTCCTCGAACTTTGCGACTCGACGAACCACGACCCGTGGGGCAGCGCCTACACAACGATTGTCAAGCGCATTAACCGCTCCAGACAGCTTGCTCCGCTAGCGACCGAGAGTCTTAGGAGGATAGTGGACCTCCTGTTCCCTAGGATAAAAGTCCCAACGTTCCCCCATATTGAAGTCTCCTCGACTGGCTTCGCTCCGGTCACGGTGTCTGAGATACTGAAGGTGGACGCAAGAGTTTAGGTGTCGAAGGCCGCGGGCCCTGATAACATCCCCAAGAGGGTCTTAAGGCTCGCCCTATCCCTCCGACCTGAGCTCTTTGCGGAATTGTTCTCTAGATGCCTGCTCGAAGGTATCTTTCCGCGCAGATGGAAGCTGCAGCGTCTAGTACTGCTGCCGAAACCCGGAAAGCCCCCGGATGACCCTGCTTATTTTAGGCCAATCTGCCTCCTTGACGGTGCCGGCAAGGTGTTAGAACACCTTATCGTCACCCGCCTTGAGGACGCGATCCGAGCGGCAGGTGACCCTTTGGATGCACAATTTGGCTTCCGTATGGCGAAATCAACTGTTGATGTCATATCCAAGGTGGTTGACATTGCCAAATCGGCAATCGCTGCACAGTGGTTGGGCTTGTATGGAGACGCGGCCAAAAAATACTTCTAGTAGACATATCGCTATGAATTTAATACCAAAAATCAAGAAAAATATTTTAAGTATATAGGTAAAGGGTGGTATAGGTGCGCCAATCCAAGGCAAAGTCAGCAGGGCGACTGTTAATGAATATCCCTTGGCTCTAACGGAGCACCGAGTCGACTCGCAGGTGAATATCGGTTTGATAGACACCACCTTTTCCCCGGAGAAGGTCCTCCGGGCGGTACCTCCTGGAAGCGTACCACGGTACGCCCAATGCGAGCGGCACCTCCAGTGAATCCCTCACCCTATAATCCTTTGACTCCTAATCCTTACCGAGACATGGGCAAGTCTTGAAACTGCCTCCCCTCAAGTCAGGCGTGTAAAGCGACCCGTGCCCACTGACTATAAGGTTCACAGCTGAGGGGTTAAACCAAGTGTGTTCGAACGAAGCCTTCCCAGGGCCGGGCAACCCTGGGTCGAAACGAGCCTTGCCGTGGCTTAGGGGCGAAGCCACGGTCGACCTTCCTTCAATGCCCCAAACCCCTCGGGCCCACCGCGCTCTCCCTGCCGAATACCACAAAACAATCCGTTTTGGACCTCGTGGGGGAGGTAAAACCCCATAACCCACCAACAGAGATAGAATTGGACGAAGAGGAGCTACTGCGCTCAGACAATGAGACTCTGGCTCCGTCCAGTTCAGAGGGAAGTGCAAAGACTAACACACCTCAAACGATACAACCAACGTCAAGTGAAGCTGCGGCAAGCCAAGCCGAAGCAACGGGTGAACACGGGAAGACAAAACCGTGGACCCACCAGCAACGAAAGGCGCAGGCAAGCAAGGCCCATTTCATCCTCGCCAAAACCGCGAGGAGTGAAAAGGAGGGAAAAGCCGACCCGCGCGACTTAGCAGAGAAAGCCAGGTTCCTTGCAGTGATCGAGGAATACAAGCGCTATGAGAAGGAGCACCCAGAAGCGGTTTTGCCTCCCCAAGCGAAGCGCAACCGCTCACAAGGTGTGAGCGAGAGTGCTCCGAAGAGAGCCAAAGACGCAAAGGGCGCACCGAGACCGACCACCTTTGTCAAGCCGGCGAAAAAGTTCAGTGAGGTGGCCCGAGACAGCCTTGCACTGGCACTTGTGGATGAGCTCAACAACGATGGGCGCCTTCTGATGGAGAAAAGGGAGGAGGTCGAGACCCAGTTGGCGGAGATGGTAACTGACAAGATACTGTCCGAGCCAACGGGTTAGTCACCCTCTTTTGACTCCTCAGAAATGTTTAGAGGGCACCGGGTAATCAGGTGCGAGTTTTCGCGGGACTTCCTGGTGACTGCGTTGCCAGACTAAGCAACGCATGGAAGGGGATAAGCATAAAGCTGGTCCACGCCAAGGACATCCCAAGGAGACCCAGGGCTCGCATTTGGATACTCAAGGGGCTGTCTAGCCATGAAAGGGTGCTCAAGACACTGCGAGCGATGAACAAGGGAGTCGACATGGAGGACTGGGCCATCCTCAAAGCGGAACGGGAAATGAAGTCCAGCCAGCCATACCTGGTCCTGATAAACCAGCGCTGCCTAGAACAGCTTAAGGCAGCAGTCAATAAAGTCCGGTACGGCATTAGGAAGGCCAAAGTAAAGATCTTCCTAGACAAACCGGACGATATTCTGGAAGGCGAAGTCGAGGACGCCAACAAGCTGTTGGACGACTTGGCAATCGAAGACAGCACCCCGATCTAATGCCGACTGTCGTTCAGATCAACCTGAAGCGCAGCTCCCACGCTTCAGCTAATCTGGGAGTCCTTCTCCGGGAGAAGGACATCGAATTCCGCCTCATACAAGAGCCATGGACAATGGACGGACAAATCTCTGGCATGGCCATAAAAGGAAACACAACATTATACACAAACTCGACAGTTAGGCCGAGGGCGGGTATAATCATTAAAAACAACCTTAATGCTGTTCTCTACCCCAACCTCAGCAACTTAGATCTAGCAGTGGCAAGATTCAAGGCGGCGGATGGGACAGCCATACTAATAGCCTCTGGATATATGGCCCACGACGAACCAGCACCACCCGAAGCTTTCATTAGGGTGATGCAGTGGGCCGAGGAGACTAAGACGACGCTCATCCTCGGGTGCAACGACAACGCAAGGCACACACTGTGGGGAAGTAAGGAGACAAACGAAAGGTGTGAGTCTCTCTTCGATAGTATTATATGTCGTGACGTCACTAATTGTAACAAAGGAAACACGCCCACCTCCATCTTTCCAAGTACGGAAGGATTTCAGGGCTGGGAAGAAGTAATAGATAGAACCCTCCAAATAGAGCACAGCGATTATAAGGTAAGAAATTGGAGACCACAGATACATATTCTTCAAAATCGTGAAGCCGATTTGTGAAACGGCGCCGAAACGAAACCCACGCAACACCGACTGGGACAAATACGGAAAGATTGTACAGTCAAAGGTCAAAGACAGAAGGATCAAGACTCGATCTACCCTGGAAGGAATAGATAAGGAAGTCGAAGACTTTACAAATATTCTAAACAAAGCTTATAGAGAGTCATGCAGACTAACATACTCTAAGAAGACATACCCACCATGGTGGAACAAAGAGCTATGCAAGCTCAGAAAGAAAGTTCGAAAAGCCTTCAACACAAGTTACGGAACCAAAGACTGGCAGCCGTACAAAGCAACACACAAAGAATATAAAATGGCGATCTACGAAGCCAAGAAACAATCTTGGAGTAGCTACTGCGAATCGCTAGAAGGAGTCAAAGACACGGCTAGGCTAAGCAAAATCCTAGCGAAAGGGGACACAACCCCCACGCTTATAAACACACTCGACGGGACAGGAAGTACGTCGGCTGAAGAGTCACTGGAAATCCTGCTGAATACGCCCTTCCCAGGAAACCAAAAAGAAGAAGAAAGCCAGGGGGCAGACCAGCAGTTACAAGTAGAAGAGATCATCACCATGGAAAGCTTACATTGGGCGATAGATTCCTTCGAGAAATACAAAAGCCCAGGTCCAGACGGAGAAATACCAACAATGCTGCAAACGACAAAAGCATGTACGGGAAAATGGCTGGACACAATCTTCCAAGCATGCATCAAAACAGCACACATACCACTTCCATGGAAGGAAGCGAGGGTAGTCTTCATACCAAAACCAGGAAAAAGGGGACACATCCAAGCCAAGGATTATAGGCCGATAAGCCTTACCTCATTTCTAATGAAAACCCTGGATCGGATACTTGATATCTACAACAGAGAAAAAACGGAGAAAAACCTTTCCAATGCGCAACACGCGTACAGAACAGGCCGATCCACTGAAACAGCACTACATGAAGTGGTGCGCTACATAGAAAAGACTCTACTTTTCAAAAACTACGCAATGGCCACCTTCCTGGACATAGGAGGACATAATGTAAACGCGGATTCCATCCTGAGCTCCCTCAACTGTAAAGGAGTAGAGGGAGGCATTAGAGCGTGGATCGGCGCAATGCTGACGAGCAGAAGGATAACAGCCGAACTGAGTGGCACTCATCACCCAAGATTTGTGAAGAGGGGCACACCTCAGGGGGAAGTCCTGTCCCTACTGCTCTGGCTGATAAACATGGATGACATACTAAGAACACTAAAAAGCGAAGGAGTAAAAGTGGTAGCATACGCAGACGACGTAGTCCTACTCGCTTCAGGACCATTCCCCGACGCCATTAGCGAAATAATGACAAGGGCACTCACTAAACTCAATGCATGGGCAAAAGTTTGTGGATTGGGCATAAACCCAAGTAAAACGGAACTAATGCTTTTCACTAGGAGAACAAAAGTCCAGCTTCACAAAACCAAAGATAGATGGCATAGAATAAGAGATATCACAGCAGGCAAAGTATCTGGGAGTGATACTGGATGCGAAACTTTCATGGAAACAGAACATCAATGAATGAGTCAAGAAAGCAAGCATAGCATTCTACTCCTGTAGAAAGATGTTCGGAAAGAACTGGGGCATTCAACCCAGCATAATAATATGGCTTTACAAAGCGGTTGTAAGACCCATACTCACAGACGGAGAACTAGTATGGTGGCCAGCACTAACTGGGGCATACAACATCCAGAAACTCACAAGGATATAGAGATCGGAGGAGGAGGATGCGCAGGAGCCACGGGAACACTGAGATCATGCCCCGCAGCGGCGCTAAATGCCATCCTGAACATAATACCGATAGAGCATTCCATCAGGAACACTGCAGCACAAAGTGCGGTACGACTAAAGGCTTGTCAAAGCTGGAAAGACTACCACACCGGACACTGCAGGATTCTGAACGAGAAAAACTATCGGACGACTGAAGGCACAGACTACATGCCAACCGAACTGCGATTCGGTAACACATTGTAAGGATGCTAATCACGGACCAGGATATAAACTCAGTCAGACCAGGATCCTCCACAGAAAAATATTTATTTTTGCGGGGACAGGCAGGAAAGGGGCCGATTGGCCGGGATTTGGGTAACATAGGCGGGGTTAGGGATTACAGAACGACCCGTAAAGGATGAGCCCCGTCATCCGGGCGCCGACACTTGGTCGAGATCGCTGACCGCAAGGGAGTTGGCCTCGGGGAAACGCCGCGTCGACCGGATAGCGTTTCCCCAACCAGGCGAAAAAAAGCATCCGAACTGGGAGCGGCCACGCCACCCGTGCACCGCCCCTTGAGTCCGGAAACAGACTCCAGAGCGGGGAACGGCCCCGTCGGCCGGGCACCGTCTCCTGGTCGGGAGGGGAAGGAGGTGATCTTAGGAGGCCTTGGCATTCGCGGCCCCGTCGGCCGAGCACCGCTCACGCCTTTGCCACCTGGCCGGGAGAAAGGGAAAGGGAAAAAGGCATCTGGGCTGGGGTGCGGCCACGTCACCCGTTAGCGCTCCTCGGGCCCGAAGACATTTTCTCGAGTGAGAAACGGCCCCGTCGACCGGACGCCGTCTCCTGGTCAAAATAGGAGGGAGGCGACACTCGTTGCCTTGGCCACTATGCCGAGTTGAGGTCCAAGGAGGGAGGGGATTAATAAATGCGCCGTAGTCTTGACATGTCTCCTAAGTGCAGTTTTGCCAGGTATTGAGCTCGCAAATAGGCTAGATTTTGGGTAAAAATAGGCTAGAATAGGATAAAATTCAGAAAAATATGCTGAAAAATAAGCTATTGGCTCTGCCGGTATATTGGCTCTGCCGGTGCGTTGGCTCTGCCGGCTCTGTTACAAGGTATATACAAATGTGAGGGCCAGATCGGGTCCTCACAACATACACCACTATATACCCTACAAGGGAAGACTGGAAGAGAGGGAGGGTAACCGAACCGGATGAAGTATCACTCTACACCGACGGCTCAAAGATGAGCGGCGGGGTAGGGGAATACTTCCACCACCGGAGAGGCGGAGGTTCTCGCGATATTGAAAGCTGCCGAACTTTCGCTAGATCGAGGCCTCCGGAATACCAAGGTGAGGATATACTCAGAAAGCCAGGCAGCGATCAAATCCCTCGCACAAGCACGGACGACGTCAAAACTAGTGGCCGAATGTAAAGGGGCAGTACACAGACTTGCAGGAGACAACAGGGTACAAATAGCCTGGGTACCCGGACACAATGACATAGACGGAAACGAGAAGCCAGAAAAGGGTCAGAAGAACTCTCAGTTACAACAGATATCCAGATCCCACTGAACTCGGTCCAGACAGAAATTCATGACCATTTCAAACAAATAGCCAGCAAGGAATGGTCGAAGAAGGCAGAGCACAGAAGATCGAAACTATGCTGGCCAGAATTCAATAGGAAACGAACCGCAGAACTGATCTCCAAGAGCAAAAAGGACATCAGGAGGGTAACAGCAACCATCACCGGTCACTGGCCAATAGGCACGCAAGCCTGTAAGATGGGTCTACTGTATAGGTTCAGCAAGTCTTCCAGCAACTAAGTAGGCAGGGTTTTAAATAGGTTTTGATTTGGTTTCTTTTATTGGTATATGCACATACATACATGTAAAGACTGGTTACACTGGCCAGCTGCAGTCACACACTTGCAGTATGACCAGGTCTGCACAACAATAAAACGACATAAAACAGACAGCGAGAAAATGAGATGGCAGCGTTGAAGGAAGTTGGTCACATTGTCATCGTCGATCGTGAGAAGTTGCAGCTAAGAAAATAATAAGTCGTCGCGGTTCGCATTTAAATATCATTTTTGAATCATTGTAAACATAACTAAACCTATTCTCTATAATAAATACTCTACATTTGGGGGCTCGCCGGTCCAATGAACTAAAAGTGATGTGCGAAAAAGAAGACAGTTGGTGACAAAAAAGAGAAAGACAGAAAAGCTGAAAGTTGCCGGAGCCAATTTAAATTCGTTAATATTTCCAAAAAGTAGTCAAGTTGAAAAGCCAGGAAATTATTAATAGATTTCTGTTGACCGGAGAAGTTGTGAAAGTTTTAAAACAAGAAGTCGCAAACGCAGTTGAAAAGTTGAGTTCAGTTCCAGTGAATCTGAAAATTCTCGGAAAGGAGCGCACTAAAACGTAAACAGAAGCCGAGTGTCGCAGTGAAATTATTTCCAAAAGTAGTGCAGTTGAAAAGCCGGGAAATTATTAAAAGAATCCTGTTGACCAGAGAAGTTGTAAAAGTTTTAAAACAAAAGTCGCAAATTAAGTTGAAAAGTTGAGTTCTAGTAAATCTGAAAATTCTCGGAAAGGATCGCGTCAAAACGTAGACAGGCGACCAGGCGAGCGTCGTTGAGAATTTTTTTTCGCGGGAAACATAAACGTAAACAGAAGCCGAGCGTCGTGGTGAAATTCTTTCGCAGAAAAAGTGACAAGACAAGAAGGAGAAGAGCTGAAAAGTTGTGGTGAAATACATTCTAGGAAGATTCAAGTTTAAACTTGAGCAGGCGTTAGTGAGTGGTGTTTGTGTAAAGAGGCATGACGCGAACAAGGCGAACACCAGCCAAAAACAATCAGGTTAAACCTGGCGAAGAAGAAGACAACCAATTTAGTTTGCTGGATATAGAAGTGCCAGACGAAGAGGAAAGCAAAATAATGGCGACAAACAAAAATAGTGAGGTGAAAGTGACAAACAATAACAATGCTGTGGGTGATCAATTGCAACAATTAATCCAGCTTTTGGCTTTAAAGATCGAAGTGGATGAACGCAAAGAAGATAGCAGCACCAGAAAAATTTCTGTGGACAGTTTCAAAAAAATAATAAATGACTTTGATGGTTTTTCGGTTTCTGTTGAAAAGTGGTTCGAGATTTTTGAGCGCAACGCGGATGCGTACGAGTTATCGGAAAAACAAAAATATGTGCATGCCAGAGGAAAAATGTGCGGAGCTGGAAAACTTTTTCGTGCGTGAGTGATTTCAAGGAACTGAAGACGAAGTTAAGCGTCGAGTTCAAATGCAACCGAAACAGTGCCGATATTCACCAGTTGTTGCGCGAACGAAAAAAGAAAAAGTCGGAATCATTTCATGAGTATTTGCTTCAAATGAAGAAGATCGCAAACGTCGGTAATGTGGAAGAATCTGCTTTGATGCGGCATGTTGTGAATGGTTTACAAATCAAAAACGAATATAAAATCGCTATGTACCGTTGCGATTCCCTGAAAGCGCTAAAAGCAGAGTACGAAATTATTAAGTTAGTGCAAGATTCGGAAGAAAAAAGTGAAAGTCAGTGAAAAAAGCAAAGTTAATACGAGTGTTAAGCCGAAAGTGTTCGAAAAGAAGAAGGACTTCTGTTCACGGGTTCAAATGTCTCGATAGTCGCAAAGGGCGTGCTTCAGAACTTAAATAATGTAAAGCTTATGGAAAGCGAGTCGGTTTTGCGAGGCCTGGGTAACAAGAGCACCAAGCCAATCGGATTTTTTAACGCTAGCACAGTCGTGGATCAGCTGCAGACAGATCACAAGTTTTTGGTCGTAGACAATTCTACAATGGATTTTAAAGCACTTCTGGGCTACGATTTTCTCAAAAAATTTAAGTTTTCGGCCGACTCCCGTGGTTTTCTTTTATAATCCCTTGAACAAGAAACGGAATCAGTAGGTGAGTGTGATGCAGATGTATACAGCGTATTCGAGTGTCAGCATACTGTCACCGTTCCCCCTGAGTTTCAAAAAGAAGTGGAGCTGTTGATTAAAAGAAGCTATGAGAGTCCAGTAGAGCGAATACAATGTCCCATCGAGTTAAAGATTATTCCGGATGGAGTCATCAAGCCGTTTCGCCAATCACCAAGTCGCCATTCTGCAGAAGAAGCGGAAGCTGTTAAAAACCAAGTTGAGCAATGGCTCCAGCAGGGCATTGTTACCAAATCTTCTTCGTACGTAGCTAGCCGAGTCGTCGTTGTCAAGAAAAAAGATCAATCACTGAGAGTTTACGTAGACTACAGAAAGCTAAACAGTATGGTGCTTCCGGATTGTTTTCCAGTTCCCATGGTCGAGGAGGTTCTCGAAAAACTTCAGGCAGCGAAGTACTTTACAGTGCTAGATTTGGAAAATGGATTTTTTCACGTTCCAGTTGAGAAAAGTAGTAGTGCTTACACTTCCCAGGCTGCACAGAAACACAAACAGAGAGCGTTACACCCAGCGTAGCAATGAGTGACACGATCCCCAACGAACTAACAGACCCCATCAGAATCCAATGGGCCATAGACTCGTTTTCGAGCTATAAGTCACCGGGGATGGATGGGATCATACCAGCCATGCTAAAGACAGCCAAAAAGGAAGTAATACCATGGCTTAAGAGCATATTCGACGCATGTCTGCAGTTGGGCTATGTGCCTGTTAGCTGGAGGACAGCCCGAGTTATATTCCTGCCAAAAGCAGGCAAATGTAATCACGGGCAACCAAAAGACTTCAGACCAATCAGCCTCACTTCATTCCTGCTGAAAACACTGGAAAAACTCCTCGAGATCCATATTAAGAACTCGACGAGATTCAAACTCAACCCTAACCAGCACGCATACACCAAAGGCAAATCGGTGGAAACGGCACTGCACTCGGTGGTCAGTACCATCGAAAAAGCATTGCACCACAAAGATTATGCCATGGGAGCATTCATTGACATATCTGGAGCATTTAATAATGTATCCACAGACGCAATAATGAGAGGCCTAGAGGCCAACTCCGACAACTCAGCGGTGAACTCATGGATTAGAAACCTGTTGAGCTGCAGAAGAGTTCAAGCTGAATGGGGTCCGGCAACCATGACCAAGGAGGCCCACAGAGGCACACCACAAGGTGGGGTCTTATCGCCTCTACTATGGAACATGGTAGTGGACGAAATACTACACACATTTGACAGGAAGGCGCCCAAGATAACTGCCTATGCGGACGACATAGGAGTGATCATCACGGGGAAATGCCCATCGACCATCAGCTCGGTCATGGAAGGAGCACTAAAAGATGTGCTAAGGTGGGCCACTAGAGCAGACCTGGACATCAACGCTGACAAATCTGAACTAATTCTTTTCACCAAGAAGTACAAAGTTCCCAGATGGACTCCGCCAAAAATAAAAAACACACAACTCACTCCGTGTAAACAGGTAAAATACCTGGGAGTGATATTGGACTCGAAACTAACATGGAAGTCTAATGTGGAGGACAGGGTGAAAAAGGCTACTGTGGCACTCTATACATCACAAAGAATGTTAGGTAGCACATGGGGCCTGTCACCCCGACTCACGCACTGGATTTACATCTCAGTAGTAAGACCAATTCTGCTCCATGGAATACTTATCTGGTGGGAAGCCACTCGAAAGATTACATTCCTAAATCAAATGGAGAAAGTACAGCGGCAAGCGTTAGTCTGCATAACGGGAGCGCTGAAAACAACACCAACGAAAGCGCTAGAAACAATCGTAGGTGTCCTACCTCTGGACATTCAAGCCCGCCTTACAGCACAAAAAGCAGCGCAACGTCTAATGGCAACGGGCAATATCAAAATACAGCCATTTGGACACAGCGCAATCGGCAATGGAACCGAAAAAACAACGGACTATATTACACCCAGATACACTTTCGATAATATCCCCACTATGCTGGGACCAGACGAATGGCGCAAGGGTATCAACCAATGTGCTACCAACGTCTACACGGACGGCTCGAAGATGGAGTCGGGTGTTGGAGCAGGGGTCTACTGTACGAGACCGAAACTTAGGCTCTCGTACAAACTACCCGATTACTGCGGCATTTTCCAAGCGGAAATCTTCGCTATAAGAAAAACAGCAAGGGGCACCATTAACTTCTTCGTAGACAGCCAAGCAGCCATCAAGTCGCTCCAAGCATCACACATCTCCTCCCAAAATGTCTTGGCTTGCAAGGATGCGATAGACACACTACGCACCTCAAAGAAGGTGTTTATCTACTGGATACCAAGCCACCAAGGCATAGAGGGTAACGAGACGGTAGATGCTCTCGCAAAAAACGGAACTCGGAAGAATGGCACTGAGGATCAAATCCAAATTTCGCTAAGATCTCTATACAGCGTTATAGAGAGCAAAGCAGCAAGAGAGGCTGAACTAAGATGGAAAAGCACAACCACCTGCAAGATTGCAAGAACAATGTGCAACTCATTGGACGATAAACTCTCTAAATTCCTGATACAGCTTCAAAGGAAAGAGTGCAGGATTCTGGTAGGAGTACTAACTGGACACTGTTTATCAGCGTCACACGCGAAGAAACTGGGCTTGACCAACGAGGATAGCTGCAGGAAATGTAAGGAACCGAGGGTCGAAGAGACCCTGGAACACCTACACTGTCAGTGTCCAGCACTGGCAAAGTCTCGGAAACGCCACCTCAGTATGTATGAGATACCCTCGCTAAAGGCAGCGGCCAGACTTAAGCCGGGCCCGCTGCTGAGGTTTGCCAAAAGCAGCATCATACTGAGCAACCCTAACTTTACAGAGTCAACTGTATACAAAAAAAAAATATATATATATATATATATAAAAGTCTCCATTACTAATTCCGGCACCACTAAAGAAGGTCTATGTGAGGTCACCACTCGGTGACCTACCGGCCTAACCTAACCTAATGTCCAAAGTTGTTACCTACTACCTACCTACAATAAAATCCCGATTTGAGGAACAGCTATAATAATTTGCCGACATGGTTTGATTAAGCGACTCAGTTGAATCGGCGATATCAACATTTAGCTGCTGAGGAGTCAACCAAAAGTAAAGGGAATCCTAACCAAGGTTCCAATAGAGGATATTCCAAATCGTCTTTCTCATGCATACAAACAGATCGCAGACCTGAACTAAAATATCGATATGGCTCAGCGACAAACCATAGTTTAGGCAGTTGTAAACCTTTAATGGCTTTGTCAGTGATCCAACGGTTCGATTTCACGAAACACAATCGGTTAGGCATTAATTGTAATCCAGTTAAGAAGTGCAAATCAACAAAGTGTCCCGTTTGCTCCAAGCCCCATAACACACTTCTTCACAGATACGGAGTAGAGCAGCAACCAATTTGTTCGGGATCACTTCCTCAAACGCAAACACAGGCACCATCAGTAGCATTTAATCATACCAACCAAGCCCATTCTCGTCATGTTGCAAGTAGTGACCAAGTTATTATTAGCACGAGCTCTGTTAGACTCAGGGTCTCAAATAAACTTTATGCCCGATGACTTAGCACAGCGTTTGCAGTTACACAGGAAAGAATCCTATGTGAATATCACTCTGTAGGGAAGAACGACTCGGTAGTACGGCACAAAGTCCACGCGTCAATTCATTCTCGCGTCAATGCTCATAGTTTCGCTACTGATTTTTGGGTGTGAAGCTCCCTTTTATCATATCAACCAGATTACGAAGTCAATTGTGCCCAGTGGAAAATTCCAGCAAACATGGAATTGGCAGACCCTCGTTTTCACAAGCCCGCAAGAGTAGACTTACTAATTGGGGCACAATCCTTTTTCGAACTTCTCAGCGTAGGCCAAATAAAATTGGGTTCAGAATATCCTTCAATCCAGAAAACTTTATTAGGATGGATTGTTTCGGGTATGCAGCGTCACTAGTAGTGAAAATATAAGTTCTCTCGTCTCTCTAGTAGAACGTTTTTGGGAATTGGAACACGTCCCGGAGAGATCGAAGGCTTTTAATACAGCTGAACATGTTGCTTGCGAGCAGCACTTTGAGCAAACAGTACACAGGCTTACGTCAGGTCAATTTGAGGTAAAGTTGCCATATAAGACAAATCCAAGAGTTTTAGGCTTATCCTTTGAAACGGCAAGGCGCAGATTTCTTGCGTTGAAGCGCCAGCTTGCATATAATCGCAAGTTACAGGACATGTATCAAGAGTTTATGAAAGAGTATCTTAACATGGGGCATATGTCGCTGCTTCCAACACCTCCTCCAGGACAACACTATTACATTCCACATCAACGTGTCCCTTGACCTAATAGTAGCACTACAAAGTTGCGAGTTGCTTTTGACGCTTCATGTAAAACGTCAACATCGATCTCACTAAATGAGACTCTAATATCGGGTACAACTATTTAGAGGGAACTTTATGCTATTTCGGCAAGATTTCGATTACACAAATATGCCTTGACTGCTGATATCTCGAAAATGTATAGGCAAGTTAACGTTGCCAATGAAGATAGAAATTTGCAACTTATCGTGTGGAGGGAAAAGACGATGTAAGCTCTCCAAACCTATCGCCTCAACACTGCCTCTTATGGGACAGTCTCTGCCCCGTTTTTGGCCATTCGTTGCCTCTTTGAGCTAGCAAAAATTTACAATTTAGAAGAGTTGAAAGTCATTCGCAGAGAAGTGACCTAGGTGTTGTAGTTAGAGGGTTTCCAGCTGGCCAAATGGCCAACAAATCACCCAAGTTTGATGACTAACCAGTGACCAGAAAAATCTCTTAAATTCAACACTTCCGAGTCTGTGAAAACGCTTGGGATGAGATGAAACCCTCAGACTGATGCATTTTATTATAGTTTGGAGGATTCGTATCAGTCCCTACCACCAACTAAACGCAACATTTAATCCGTCACAGCCCGTTTATTTGATCCCTTGGAATTGTTGTGTCCGTTCATCACAAGAGCTTAAATCTTGCTTCAGGAACTGTGGCGACAAAAATTAGATTGGGACGACTCGGTTCCCATGAACTTACATACCAGTTGGAATGAATTCAAACATAATTCACCAGATATCCATTCCTCGATATATTTGTTTGTTTTCCTATGACAGTGTTCAAATCCACGGATTTGCCGTTGCATCGAGCCACGCCTATGGCTGCTGCATTTACATTCGTACCGTGGCTGGGACAAATAGTTTGTTAAGACTGCTAATCGCCAAGTCAAGAGTTTTCCCCCTTAAAACCAAATCGATTCCAAGGCTCGAGCTGTGTGCAGCGCATCTGCTTGCCAAACTATGGGCTAAAGTATTTTCGTTACTTAACAAATTAGAGGTTGAAAGCATTAACTTCTGGTCGGACTCCCAAGTCACTTTATACTGGCTAAAGAGGGATCCGTCCACTTTAGCTAAATTTGTTGCGAATAGAGTTTCTGAAATTCAAGACCTTTCAGATAATATTGTCTGGCGGCATGTGCCCACGGAAGATAATCCAGCCGATTTAGTATTACGTGAAGCATATATAAAGGGTTTAAAATGTACGCTATGGGAAAATGGACCAGAATTTTTACTCCGACACCATAACGAGTGCCCTCGTTTTCATAAGACAAAAGTTTCACCGGAGTTACAGTTTTCCGAACAAGAAAAGCGTGGCAGTATGGTCCGTCACAACAAACCAACCGAATGTCTTCATTGAGCTTGTTGGAAGATGTTTGTCATTTAATAAACTCCTGCGGTTTATGGCATCGCAACAAATTCGTCTTGCACTATGAAACCTATAAGCTTACTAGCATCGCAAGCAATTCGTTTTCAACTTCGTCTTCATCTTCGTCTCAGCGCGCACTATGTTTGCGGCGAGCGAATTCATATGAATTGTTCTGCACTGTTTTTCGTCTTCAACTTCGTCTTCATCTTCATCTTCGTCTCAGCGCTCACTAAATCCTTTCATACACACTAGCGAACTAGAAAGCGTGACAGTCCAATTAACCCGAGTTGGGGGAAGGTTGTTAAATGCGCCAATTCCTTATGGCGCCAAATTTCCACTATTACTGTCCTCAAAATCAGAATTTATTTCCCTATTTCTTCGGACTCATCGGACTTATTACCATGCCTGTGCCAAGGTGATGATATCACGGGCAGCAGATATAGCTTATCAATGCGCGAGAAGCGTAGTTGTCTCTGGCACACGAATGTCTAGCTGTAGATTGCTAACACGGGGAGTAATTCAAGGATAGGTACTTGGTCCTCTGTTATTCCCTTTGTATGTAAATGATTTGGCTAGTGTTTTGTCTGACTGCGAAGTACATATGTATGGGGATGATGTCAAAATATTTATCAGTATTAATCAGTTAAATGCTTATATTAGTACGAGCAATAATATGCTCAAGATTAGATATATTAAGAATTAATCCAAATAAGTCAAAATGTTTAGTCATTTTTAAGAGACTACTTTCTACTACTACCAATTCCACAATAAAATAAAATTCCACAATAAAATACGTCCCCAATGCAAATAATTTAGTAATTACTTTTAGTAACACAATTTCTTGGAGCAAATATATTACTCAAGCTACAGGGCGAACATATGGTTTCTTGCGAAAACTCCCATGTTCAAAATCCCTTCCTTCCACAAAAAATAAAATTTTAGTCGCAAGTACCATTCTAATTCCAAAGACATTTTATGGAACAGAGGTGTTTAGACATTGTGACTCGCGATATTTGTATAATTTATCAGTAGCCGTTTAACTAGATATGTGTTTAATCTTAGACGTCTTGACCATGTATCTCACTCGACAATTAAAATTCTTGACTTTAACTTGACTTAAAGGATTTCTTATAGGAGTCTTACTTACTTTCATAAAGTAATAGCACCGAAAGAAAAGTGTCTGTACGACTTGTGTTTGTCACTTCACATAAAACAAATAACTTGATATGCCCCATACACAAAACTTTATACTCAAACCGACAAATCTTTATAAATAATATCCGTCAATGAAACAACCTTCCACATTATTTTAAAACCTTAAGGAGCACAAGTCAGTTTCACAATTTGATTAAAGAATTTTTTAAGTTATTAACAATAATACCATAGGTTATGACTTACAGATTTATTTAAAAAAAACATATAATAATAATAATAAAATAAAAATTATAAAAAAGAGAAATATAGATAATAAAAATAATATTTAATAAATGAAAGTAGTAAAGAAATAATACATAATAGAATAATAATAATAGTAACAACTGAAGAATATTTAGGTTATAAAAATCCGAATTGTTAGACTAAGTAAAAATCTGTTTATACATGTCTAACTTGACGTGTTCTTTCCTTGATTTATGTAAATCTAAGGCGATATATAAATAAATATTATTAACTGTGCGATTTAATTTTAATAAAATCGGCTTCGATTAAAGATGCACCATATAAACAGTGCTTAAATTTCAGCTACCACAGCAAAAATGAAAATCGATGAAACAATTGTTCAAACCAAATCTAAAGAACACTTCCAAGCTGTGTCGAAATACTTGGAGGAAACGAAAAAGAACTTTTACACCTACCAACTAAAAAGCAGCAAAGAACTACAAGTAGTACTAAAAGAAATCGAATACCACGTCACGCGTGTGAATTACTAGAAGCCCTTAAAGACGAAAGTTTCTTGACCAAGAATGATAGCAAGAACAACACAAACGCAACGGTCCAGTGCACAAGTTGCAAGGAGTATGGACAAAGCACGACATACTACACGCTTCGGTCAGTCTGCCAAGTCCGCGGAGACTTTTACATTCGCATACTGCCCTGCTACGAACAAGACCTCCATACAAAAAAAATTTACAAACTGTGGAGGACACCATATGGCATTTGCTAATTGGCCGTGAAATTCTTAGCCAGGGCTTTGGCGTAAGAATAGACTTTGATAAATTTCAAATTTATAAATAAAAAATTATAAATGTAGTTTCTTTAAACGATTATAAAGACATCATACAGAAGTAGACGAATTAGATAAAATGGCTTCAACAAATATCCTAAAGGGCTACTCTGATTGGTTTATTAGCGGTATACCAAAAACTCGAGTCTCGACAGGACAGTTGGAAATCAAATTAATAGATCTAAGTTGCTCACCTGTCGGCAGCCCTATGATGTTGGTGAAAAAAATGAAAAAAAAGTGGCAGTTATCGACTTTGTGTGGACTATAGAACTTTAAATGAGAATACCGTTTTGGGGATGGGAATACCGCTTTGGGGTGCCAAATACTTCTGTTGCTTGGATTCTACCAAATTCCAGTACATGAAGCTTCAATTGAGCGAACGGCGTTTGGCCAAGGCCAGTACAAGTTCTTGACCATGCCTTTTGGTCTGAAAAAAGCAACTTCCGTTTTTCAAAAAGCCATAATAAGAGCATTGGGAACCAGGGCATACACATTCGCTATCGTTTATATTGCTGATGTGTTGTTTAAAGCTAAAAACAAAAAAGAGGCGATGGAACGGTTGAGTATTGTACAAGAAGCATTAAGTAAGGCGCACTTCTTGTTTAATATAAACTAAGAGCTCCTTTTGAAAACTCGCATAGAATATCTTGGGTTCGAACTTAGTAATGGAGAAATCAGACGATACTCACGTAAAAAAAGCATTAAAAGAGCTGCCTTAGCTTCATATTTCAGACAAGTTGTTCCATAAATTTCCGAGACGTTTAGGCCTTTGAATATGATCGCGTTAAAGAAATATGATAATTTTGTTTGGCAAGGAGTCCGCCATTGGCTGTCCTGTTTTCATTTCTTGCTGCTGCTCGTGGCCACGTGAAAAATTAACCCTAACCGCAATTTTCTACTAATTTTTGCCCCGCGAAAATTCAATTTTTGGCCGGTGGTGCTTTAATCCACCAAAACGTTGAGTGCCCTTTATGTCCTGGCCGATCCCTGGGCGCCACCCGAAGGATGTCTCTACGGCCGGGGTGACCCTCAGCGGCCCAAAGTTTTAAATTAAATTAATTAAGAGACGAAAGGGGCAAAAGCTGCCGTAAGCTTTGGGAGGCCGCGAAAGGGTTAAATTAGCAATTAAAGGGGTTAATCGAGGATCCTGGATCCCGACAGGGGAGAATTTAATTCCCCACGTGCAGTCCGGAAGCGTCTAGCGACCACACCCTCGCACCGGAGTCCGTGCCGCGAAGAATCTAACAGCAATGACCTACTATTCTCTCCCCGCCTCTCAGGCCACGCTGGAAAAGATCCAACGGCCGCAGGGGGATCCCTGTGGGGGCGAGCGAGAGGAGAAATGTCAGCGCGGAAAAAACGGGGTTAACTGGTGGCCACCTCGCCTGAGCCCGTGCTTCGAAGCCTCCAACAGCGACGGACCCTCGTTCCCGTCCCGCCTCGACTCGGGCTTGGAACTATCCACCAGCCATGAGCGAGTAAGAGGGGAAGAGCTGCGGCGGCAGGAGTCTGATACTTGGCGCTGCGCACCTAGCTGGGCTTTGCCACACTCTAGTCTAACTCCATTAACAATCGCGGCCCTCGGCGGCTCACCCTTGCTTGGACGCCCGTCCGGCTTTATCCGTGCTGGCGGCGACGATCGGGAGGGATCGTGCTGCGGCGGAGCTAATCGCTCCCACGTGTCCTGGTTGGACTTGTGCTTTCGACGGCACTCAAAGGTCATGTATCGCGCATCCTCTACAATGCCGGATCCGCACTCCGGGCAGCCGTCCTCTTCGTCATGGCCGAACCGCCGTAGCTACGGAAGCAACCATGTCCGCTCAGCACCTGGGTCAGGTAGAAGTCGACCTGCCCGTTCTTCCGCTTCATCCAGGCCTCGATGTTGGGGATCAGCCTGTGTGTCCATCTCCCTTTCTGTGAGGCATCCCACTTGGCCTGCCAGCTCTCATAGCTCCTTTTTCTGGCCGCGCTTTTGAGTCCTGCCTTGGCGACTACAGTTGGTCCTTGGTGGCCGCGGAGCTCATCGCGCATCTCAGCCTTCTCTCGGACTAACTCTCTCAGGGGGACGAGAACAGCTATTACCAGCGCCGCATCGTCCGAGACCGTCCGGAATGCGCTTGCCACTCGATAGCCGGGTATCGATTAGAACACCGAGGTACTTAATCGCCCTCTGAGATCTGATCACGGCTCCTTCTAACCGGATCTCGGCCGTCTCCACGCGCTTCCGGCTGGAAATCAGGACTGCCTCCGTTTTGTGCGCCGCTCTCTCCAGGCCGGCGCTCGCGAACCACGATTCGCTTTGATCGCGTTGTTTGCCAATTCTTTTGCCGCGGCTCGCTCCTTAGCGGCTATGACCACCGCTACGTCGTCAGCGAATCCCACCACGGTCGTGCCAGTGGGCATCGGGAGTCGCAGCACCCCGTCGTACATGGTGTTCCAGAGCAGGGGACCCAGAACGGAGCCCTGCGGGACTCCGGCTCAGACTTCCTGCGTGGTGGCTCTTTTTTTTAAATTCATTTATTTAATATAAATGAGCATAAATATGTACAGAGAAGAGGGGATAGAAGGGTTGAGAGGTTACAAAGGTTCGAGGACGGTTTGGTCGCGCGGTAGGGCCCCAAAGCAATTCTTCGCGCGGGCCCTGTTCCCGACCTTAGCTGCCACCTGGTTCCTGCGCCGCTCCTCTGCTCGAATTCCCGCCATGGCCCTCGCAGCAAAATCCGACACAGCCTGCCAATTTTCTTCGGACAGCAGCATTAGCGGAAGCAAGTTTTCCACTGATATAGTGGATCTCAGCCTGGCCTCCAAGGATGTCCGCTCCCAAGCAAATCTCTCGCACTCGAAGACGGTGTGTTCCGCCGTCTCCACGCATTGCCCGTGACAGCACGCACAAATATCGAGGTTTTCGGGCCCGAATCGTCGCAGGTAACTGCGATGGCATCCGTGGCCGCTAAGAATCTGGGTCAGGTGGAAGTTCACCTGACCGTGCTTCTTTCTTCAGCCAGCTTTCCATGTGTGGGATCAGGCGATGCGTCCATCTGCCTTTGACCTCTGAATCCCACCGATCCTGCCACGCTCTTTCTGCTGTTAGCAAGTCCAGGCGGAGTGTTAGCCAGGACAGACGCGGCATGATCAGACACCGTCCTGACGTCGATACAGATGCGTAGTGCCGCTACACGATGGGCCGAGTTCAGACCACGACTGTAACCGGGGTCGCTATCGCATGCTTCTCGATAGAAGCAACCTGCTCGTCTGCTTCGGTCCCCTGTGGTTCAGCATTATCCTGCTGACTGCTCTCACCGCTGTGGTGACCTTTTCGCTTGCGTACCTGAGGTGTTCACGGAAGGATAGCCTAGTGCCGATCATCACGCCATGATATTTGATAGCTCTGGACGATCTGATCGAGGCTCCGCACACGTGAGTGGTCGCGAACTGCACCTTCTTCCGGCTGCTCACCAATACGGCTTCCGTCTTCTGCGGCGCTAGCCGAAGACCAACACTAGACAGCCTCGAGCTGATGTGGTTAATGATCATATCGCACAGGTCTTCTGCTCCGGACAGATCCTTGTCAACCGTAACTACGGCGATGTCGTCAGCGAATCCCACGAGTTCGGTTCGTCCCGGAAGCGGGAGCCGCAGGACGCCATCGTACATGGCGTTCCACAACAACGGGGACAAGACCGACCGATGCGGAACTCCGCCGGAAAGCTCGGCCGATCTGGCACCGCCGTCCGAGTCGTACTACAGGACTCTGCCTCTAAAGTAGCTTTTCGGCAGCTCCAGCAGGTATGGGAGTACACCGAAGCTAGTTAGAGCATCCAGGATACAGCCCCATCTCGCCGTATTGAAGGCGTTGCGGATGTCCAGCGTGGCTATCAGGCAGTACTCCTTCGACCCAGCCCTTCCCCCGTGTACCCGCAATGGCGGCTTTGGCAATGTCTCCCACTTTGGAGATGGCATCGAGCGTCGACGTAGCCATCCTGAAGCCGAACTGGAGTTCTAAAAGGTCGCCGGCCGCCGGCCGCCGCGATGTTCTTCTCCAGCCTTGTCCGGACCAGCTGCTCCAGCACCTTGCCCGCCCCATCAATCAGGCAGATTGGTCTGAAGGCGGATGGGTCATCTGGCGGCTACCCCGGTTTCGGCAGCAGGACCAGTCTCTGTATTTCCCGTCTCTTAGGGATTCGGGCTGATCTGGGGCTTGGGCGTCTTGATCTTCTTGGGTGGGTGGGCTGGTACAGGGGGCTGGGGGAGTCCCTGACCCTTTTTGAGATTGGGGTCGCCGAACTCGTCTCCCGCCCGCTGGGATACAAAACTCTCTCCGAGTCGTGACCAGACGGCGTGGGGGTGCCGCTGGGTGGGGTTCGTTGCAGTTTCGAGCGCCTTTGAAAGGCACCCAATATGCTTGAATCTACAATTGTCGCTGATAATAGGGCGTCGGCCAAGTGGACCGCCGGCGATGTGGGTTAGGGCCTCCAGAATCTATACTCTAGCCGCGGCGTTAACTGCGAGTGGACTTCCACTTTTGTGGCTGCCACCTGGAGTAATTAAGTTCTTACCCGACATTCCTTTTTAGAGCATTTTCGCCCCAATGCGGTAGGGTGCATATTATACCTTCTGCCAGGTAATTAAAACTGTCGGCCACTGTGGCTCAGCCGCAGACCAAGTAGCCGCCCAATGTGGGTCAGACGCTACCTGGGCTTAGCATGAAGTGCAGCTATTGCTTGCTGCCAAGCTTGACCTTCTGCCAGCCACTATGGCGCAGACGCAGATCACATAGCCCATTATGGGACAGACGCTACGCAGAGGAAGGAGAGGAACAGGCGTGTGCACTTTCGGGGTCGCCCGTTGGTCAGGGGTTTCCCCGTGACTAGTCAGGTGGGAGTTTTAACCGTCCCAGAGCCCCGTTTTATGGTGTACCGCAGGGCGGGGGGATGACAATTGGTCAGCTCCTTGACCTTTACCACCTATAAGTCCCCTGTGCGAGCCATGGAATCGGGGTCTAAACCGAATTCCACCTCCTAATGCCAAGGAACAGGAGTAGCAGCCCGAAAAGATATGATACCTCTTGCAGTTCGAAACATAAGTGCGTAGATTGATAAGTAAGCTAGTTGGATAAGTATATATATGAGTAAGTAAGTAAATGATAAGATTTACGTAGGTTTATAAGTAATGTGCGTAAGGTATCGGAGATCGGCGTGACTTCGTCACACTACAACACCCTAAACACAGATACTGAAAATTGTGTCAAGGCCGTAAAATCAGTTGTTTCTTTATTTGGTTTGCCAACTCGAATAGAAGCGGATCAAGGCCGTTTTTTTGTTTAAGCATTGGTTATCATGATTTCTGTACATCTCAAAAATTTTATTTAGGGCAAATGGCCTAGTCCAGCGAGTTACGAGTACACTCAAAAGCATGTTAACCGCTGTAGAAACCAGTCAGAGATCGCAGTTTCGTTACAAAAGGCAAAACTGACCATGAATTGTACTGTGAATAGAGTAACTAAAATTAACCCATAAGAATTACTAATTGACAATACACAAGGAATGTGATATAAAAAAAGATATGAAAATTGTAAGAAAACTGGCTGGGTGGAATTGGCGACAGCTCCGCCAGTAATATCCGTTATGTGTGCTGAGTCCGCTGCGGTGACCCTACTTTTGACACCGCAAACTTCCATAGTAAAAAATTCCCAGGGTCAAACAAGGCTCGGATTACCGGCCGTTGTAACTTGGCTTTACCAAAGACCCTTTCGCCTGTTCCACCATAAAAAACAATATTTGTTTCGCCGCTTGTCCCTGATCTCGCATTCGAAGATGTTATTGCCTATATACAAGGTAAAACCCAAGCAGAAAATTTAACGGTGGAAAAGTTTACATTTTCTTACGCCAGGGACATCTCACCTTTCAAGATAAGTGTCCCGCTCAAGTTCTTTGACACGATCTACGCTGATGACTTCTGGCCCGAGCACGTCGAAGTTAAAAAATACGAGGCTAAAAAAAGAAAAAACGGCCTTTTGGAGTACAGCTCCCCAAGCCGGCACAAACAAATGAAACCAATGTGACCACTTCATTTACTTCAGCTGCAAAAAACTCTTACCTGATCTCTGAACTGGTTGTTCAAGATGATTCGACAGACTGTGAGTTCATCTGTGTAAAACTATCGTTTCCACGTAGTTTTATATAGATTACATGCTCTTATGTCCCTTCATCTGCTGAAGAGCCTATCTATTGAAAACACCTTTCGGCAATTCAGGCCGTTTCCAATAGACTTTTAGATAGAGACTAACAAGTGACTTTAGGTGACTTCAATATTCCTGGAGCGCGTTGGTCATAAGATGGTGTGTCAAATGTCCTTCAGACTGCGGCGCAGCATACCCTTATTAATGGCTTGCTTGACTTATATTTGTCTCAAGTTGACCATGTTTATAATTCTTTAAGCCGCTTATTAGATCTCTGCTTCGGGTCTGATCCTGTAGGTGTAAACTTAAATAGAGTTTCTTCATCGACGCTGCCAGAAGATTCTTACCATCCTACTTTCGATGTGACTATCGGTACGGGCACTGTTTTAAAGGATATGTCTGATCGATAAGCCGATAAAGTTCGCTGTTTTCGTAAAGCTAACTTTCATAAGCTTAACACGTTAATAGCAGAATTTAATTGGTCAAATGCGTACATGTGCACTGACATGGCAACTGCCGTAGACATTTTTTACAATGCCATGAACTCCTTCTTTTTATCTTGTGTTCCGGTGAACTATCCGTCAGTCCACCTTGGTTTAATAAGGAGCTGACACGCCTAAAAAATGTTAAATATCGGCTTTATATAAATATAAGCTCCGGCTCTAAAACTGTTCTATCTAATCTAACGCTCAATGTTATAATAATTATCTGACTCGTTGTAGGGTTCAGTTCACGCAGGACCCGAAACAGTTTTATAACTCTGTTAGCACTAATCATAAACCAAATTTATATCCATCCTCGCTTTCATTTAAAAATAGTACATTAAGCTCCGAGCAGGCTATCGCCGATCTTTTTGCTGAGTTTTTTAAAACAACTTCTCCCTCAACCAATCTAAGCTAGACATATTCTTACTCTATGCCCTGTTTTGAACCTAATCTTCAGTCCTATCTTAAACGAAAGCTTTCTTAGTCTGGATCTTCAGCGTGTTAAGCTAGTATATTCAACGGGTCCCAAGAAAATACCAGGCTGCGTGCTCTAGAAACTTCTGAATTTCCAATTATTTGAAAGGAATCATTTTTATTTGTCTCGTATCAC
>VNJR01004811.1:0-23027 GCA_008042585.1 Drosophila punjabiensis | reverse complement strand
GTGCGGAATCAGCGGAAGATACGATATAGCGATGATACATACATACATATTGTAAAACGATACACAAAAACCCAGAACGTATATACAGAATGATGGATGAGAAAAAAGCAAAACATAAATTATATTTATTTAAAGTACGCGCATGGAAAGCAAACAGATATTAATATTAAATAAAACAAAAAACAAAGTTAAACTCGCACAACTGCATTTTTTCTTTTTGGTAATTAAAAGTGGGCTTAAACAAAAAAAGAAGCTAGCTTCGGGGAGGCTTAAAATTGATTACTCTTGCAACTTTGGAATTGGTTCAGTGGACCGAATTTAAAATCGATCATAACAAAGGCAAAAATAGATTCATTTCGGCTTAGATAAATTGTAAAATTAGATATATAAGGCCTCAAACCCCCCACGAGTCCATTAAAAAAGTATCTTGGTCAATATTATTTTTGTAATGCTATCTTTTAATGGAAAACAATTTTGTCAGAGTACAAAAACATTCAAGTCGAAAAACTTATGACAATTTCAAGGCAAACATCGAATTGCTTTTTAGTTTTAAATCTATATTACTTTCATTTAAATCCAATAAAACCTGTGGAAGTCACCACAAGATAGTTTAAATAATTTGTTAACTTTGCGGCGGGCCTAATTCAGGCAGCAAGAGACGCATGCCGCAGCCACACACACACATCCACTGTTTTAATTAGACTTAACCAGACTTTTAATGAAAATATATATGACGAGTCTTTAATGCGGCAATGCGGAATGTGCGCTTGAGTCGTGAAAAATTGTATATCGGGCTAAATAGAGCCTTTAAATCTATCTACAGCCTATGTATTATTTACATCGAACATCGTTAAGTACATGGCAAGTTATTCCAATCGCTGCCTTGCATGTGCAGCGATTAAAGTTTGAGCACCAGCTCCTTGGAGTAGTCGTCCAGCGCCGTTTTGTTGAACGAACCGAAGTTCCACTGCATGTACAGATTTCCGGCATCGCACCTGTTGACCACCACCTCCTGGGTGAAGGGCAGCAGCTCCAGGCACCGCCTGCCCTCCGTGCCGTGCTTCAGCAACTTCGTGTGATAGTCGTAGTACCAATACTGGTTGCCTCCTTGGCCGTGGCATTCCCACAGCCAAACGGGCGCATTGGCATCCCAGATCTGAACATCGAGACACTCCTTTTTCCGCCGCAGTCGCAGGTCCCGCTTCCAGCTCAGCTCCCAGAACTGTGTCTTCTGCGGCGTCTTAATATCATCGGCACAGGCGTACATGCCCATGCGATTGTGCTTCCTCCTGCCCATCGTGTCCATGCAGAGCCGATTATTGCCCACATTCTGCAGGGCACCCAGTGCGTATGCTGGCGGATCTATGGGCGGATAGGTTTTCATCAAATCGAAGGCAACCTCCTCCATGAACCACTTGAAGGATTTGCATTTCAGCTTGGTGCGAATGGCCTTCTGGGCGGTCAAGTCGCCGGCATCTACGCGCTCGTAGAGACCATCACCGTGGCTATACAAGTAGTTCTTGTACTCATCCATCCAAACCTCAGCAACGCGTTTGTAGTTCTGCAAAGGTAAATCGAGAAAAATGGTTAGAATAGATGGAAACATCTGAAAGAAATCTGAGGGAAAAATATAAACAATAAGAAACTGGTTTTTAATTACCACAAAATTATTATGGGTCTATAATTATCTTTGGAAATATAAACCCATCTAAATGAGCAATTAAATTTGTTGGGAATTTGTGTTAACATTTAACAACAATGTGCAACAAGTTCGTTGACCTAAATAAACAGGAAAAGTTTCTATTTATTCTACAAACAAATTTGACACACTAAAACAAATCCATCTTCAGCGTGAATTCTTAAGTATTCAATTGAACAAGAGACCTTAAATTAAATAATTTAAATTGCATTGACTTTATCTATTTAAAGCCAAAATTTACAACCAAAAGGTTAATTTGTATAAGTAGCTATTAAATCAACAAACAAGTTGGCTTAGCAACCGGCTGATTGACGTTCGTGTTAGTTTATGATGATCGGAAACAGGTTTTTGGTGCTAATGATGTACAAAAATTCGTTACAATCTTCTTTATATTCTTAGACGCCTTTTAATCTGTATTCTTAAACTATTTTTATACTTTTAGAGATGAAAATCGAATGAATTTAAATTTGAAATGTGATAGTATAAGATAGAAAGTTGGGTAAGATAGATTTTCTTATAATTTGGATATTTTAATATTAAATTCGTTGTTCTGATATTGGATAGTTATTGATATCTAACTATCATATAAGTACTTTCATCTTTAAATACATTTTGAATAGTACTCGAATCTTTATATTACTGTTAAAAAAAGCTTCAAAAACATAACAGTTAGAAACTCACCCTATGCAGATAATCGCCCTTTCGTGGGCTCGGCTGATGAGTCCTTGGACCGCGGTATATATGACCGATGCGGGAGCATGGAGCATCATACATCTCGCCGCCGCACATCCAGATCTTGAAGCTCAGCTCGTACTGCTCGCCGCCCCAAATGTCCAGGCCCTCGTCATAGCCGCCTAGTTCCCAGAAGAACTCCGTGGATATCGCAAACAATCCGCCAGCCATGACAGGGCTCTTGAATGGATCCGCCGGGTGCTGCAGATCCTCGGGTAGCAGAGGCAGCCTCTTGTAGAAGAACTCCCAATCGAAGGCACCGCGTGCTCCCTCGTCCTGCGCCCGATACTGGAAAGTATCGTGGGCAATAACATCAATGAAGGGACAAACCGCCGTGCGTTTGTTTAGAGCAATCGGTTCCAGCAACGGTGGTAGCCAGTTATAGTTGGCCTCCACATGGGAGTCCAGAAAGATGAGGACCTCGGCGGTGGCATTCCTAGCTCCCTCCGAACGGGCTCCGATTAAGCCCGTGCGCCTAGGCAATCGCACAATACGAACAATACTGAAGTGATCCTTGATATAGGCCTCCAGATCATGACCCAAATAGTCACGATCACTGTAATCGTCCACCAAAATAATCTCCTTGAGCAGCTCCGGCGGCGAGCGATTAATTAGACTGTGCACCGAACGCATGAGAACGCTCAGGTATTCGTTGTAGAAAATGATGATCACACTGACTGTGGGCAGCTTGGCCACATACTCCTTTTTGCGACACCTAAAAATATTGATAATTTCGGGTAATTAATGAGTTTAGATAATTATCATACGAAAAATTAAAGAATTCGTAAAGTGTTTCACTAAAAATACCCATGAAAACACTTTTAAGACAGAAATTCCTTTGTTTCTTGGGTTCTTCTAGCAAACCGAGTCTGAGCATTTGAAATACAACCTTATCGGAGCTACTGGGCACCCAAAAATACTCACAGCTTGTGACGGATGTCGGGCAGCGATCTGTTGACCGATATGGAATCGGAGAGCAGGGCATTGAAGCCATTCTCCAGGGACATGCGATGCTCCAAATCGCGCTGCGATTCGTCGTCCAGACTGGCCCCTCTGCCCTTCTCGCCGAGGCCCACACGTTGGCTATCCCTGGCCATGGCCGTGTAGTCGTGCCAATCCTTTTTCACCGTCGCGTCGGCGGGCGGTGCCACCTGCAGTATCTCATTCTCTAGCTGCTGAGCGGGTTGCGGATTGTGCACCTCCTCCTGCTCAGGTTCTGGCTCGTCAATCTTCTGCAGCTCGGCCTCAGCCTCAAAGTCGGGTTCGGGTTCGGGTTCCTTTTTAGCCTCCAACTGCTTGGGTTTCAGCAATGGCACATCGCCCGCACGGGCAGCGGGCTCTGGCACAGGCTCAACGCCGTGATGCTCTGGCTCGGGCTCTGCGCCATGATGAACTACCTTGTTGGTGTACGGACTGGAAGAGATCCAGCTGGTGATGAGTACGAATAGCGTGAGTGAGACGAGCACCAGCAGGGCCGTCTTCACGATCCATTTGAGATTGGGTCGCCGCATCTTGCCCGGATGGATATCCGTGCGGTATCCGTGGTTACGTGTCCGTTTCCCGACTCTCTTGGCCTCTCATGGAGTGCAGCTAAAACTCCCAACTGATAGCGGCGACCTCGTGTGTTTGCTCAGGTGCTTTTCAGCTGCTTCTGGTGCCCTAATAGTTAAAGTATCTCAGCTGCAGACGTGGTTTCACCTCAGACAGCAAAAATCTAGAATTACGTCAAGGGGAAAAAAGATAAATAAACGTGAGTTCAGAGGCATTTTGCAAATACGAGGTAGAGGCGGGTATATTACCGCTTATTATTTGTACTTCTTTTACATATTATTGATTTTTGTATTTTTATGTATTTTTAAAAGACAGAGTTTATTAAGGTGACTGTGAGTTTCTGTGGGTTCTTAAAAATGTTCAAGTAAAATCAAATCATTTAAATGATAAATAAAATAGAATTTTATCAAGTTGTGATTAATTTTCGATATAGTTCATAATTAGTTAATATTTAATAATAAAAATAAAATAGAAAAAAGTTAAAAAAACGGGGAAAAATTAAAAAATTTACGTTTAAGAATTGACTTAAATTCAAAAAACGAATTTAAAACTTAATACTTTATTAGTTTCCTACTTCCACGGTACCGAGTGCTCACTGTGTATATCTTTGAGTGGCACAAAAATAAACCAACAAAACAAGAAGAAAAAAAAACCCAAAGATAAGAGAGACATTTCAATTTGGAAAGTTGAGATAAAAACTTCGGTTGGAACAAGCACTTAAATAGCTTCCGGTTGACATTACCTTATCGCGTATATTTATGCCATAAATAACCAATTGTCTTCTTGTATACTAATTGTTTATGAAATTGTCTAAATTTATGGTTTTAATCAGGTGGAAACGTCACCACCAGCAGGTGAGTGTGTTTCTTATCAGAAAAGAAGATTTTTTGCGGCCGATTGATTGTCTTGTATTTTCTCACCTGTCCGTGTGGCAGTGCTTGTTTTGTGCTTTACTCTTCAGACAGTTTGGGTTGAATAAACTACTAATTAGCATAGCAAAACAAGAGTCTGCTTCCACGTCCGCGGAAATTGGGTCTTTTCTTTTCTTTTTTGGTTTTGTTTGCTGCTGATGCTTCTTCTTGGAGGCGCGCTGTTCTAATGTCGGTGACAGCGAAACAGCTGTTTGTTTCGGCCGATAAAACTATCGTTTGTTTTGCGGTTCTGTAGTAGAAGAGAGAAACATCGATGTTTTTCGATTGTTTTAAAACAAAACATCGATGTATCGCCGGTGTTTTTTAAAAAAAATAAAGAAACATTTTTAGCGTAACCAAATTAATCATGTCTTTAATGCCTAGAAAATCGTGTATATGAAGTCGTCAGATTTGATGAGTCCTTTACTGCGTTGCAAACTTTTGATTATAATTATAATACCCTGCAAGGGTAATATAAATAAATTAACAGAAATATATAGGTTTTATGCTTAATTTTACTTCTTTGGCAAAGCAGTAAAAACATCGATAGTCGCCTAATTAATCGATGTTTCTCAAAATTTTAAAAAC
Organism: Drosophila punjabiensis; assembly: GCA_008042585.1. Classification (NCBI taxonomy): domain Eukaryota; kingdom Metazoa; phylum Arthropoda; class Insecta; order Diptera; family Drosophilidae; genus Drosophila; species Drosophila punjabiensis. The sequence continues at coordinate 17,546 of VNJR01004811.1, read as the reverse complement.
ATCGATGCATTGATGTTTCCCTACCTCTAATCTGTAGGTTCCATGGAAGAACCCGGCAAAATTTTTAAACTTGCCTATTTATTAGAAAATACTAACTTTTAATTTTCTCTTCTCTCTGGTGAACCATAAAATCAACATTAATTACTAACAACATTTAGCTTTATTGGTTCTCTACAATTGCATTTCAAGGCTATTGCTTAAATGTTCAACATTTTCTTGACCTCCTCCTTGTATTTGGCCAGATTGTACTCGTTCTCGCCCTCGTTGATCAACTGCTCCACACACTGTGCATAGGTGGGCGGAGGGGAGAGCTTATTTTCGCCCGCCTTGGCATTCCAGTTGAGGATGCCCTCGGCAGCGATCTTGGACTGATTGCGATCGAACAGGTAGACCTCCATGTCGGCCTCCGATTTGGTTGCCTCCCAGGGCTCGGTGACGAAGGATTCGTGGTAACAGGCGGTGAGCAAGTACATTGCATAGTCATAGTTCTGCTTCCTCATCGGACACCGGTCCGTGATGAAGGTGACGGTGTCCGTGTCCTTGTTGTAGCGATCACCCACGAGACGCAGGAACTTGTCCCTGGCATGGGCATCGAACTTCAGATCGGAGAGCTTTAGCGAGATGGTAACCCTTCGCGCCTCCATATTCCGGATGGTGGGCAAGCTCTGTAGGTAGTCCGTGGTGATGACTTCGACGGGAAAGTGACGCTGCCACTTGGCCTCCGTTTCCAGACCCTTCGGCCACGGACTGCAGAACTTCTTGATGGCCTCGCACTGCTGGCGGATGGCCGGCGGTGTCAAGTGCAGAAAGTTGGGAATTTTCATTAGCTCCGCATTGGCGAACTTGGAGGGAGCCGCCGCTCCGCGTTCCGTAAAGCCCTGGCGCAGCGGCAGCGGCACACTGGCCGGATGGAAGGATCTGGGTGCTGGCCACGCGGCCGTCCAATCCTGATCCACGGCCATGCGGGTGGTGCGCGGTGGAGTCACAGGATCGCGCCTTACCTCCCGTCGTCGCTGGAACTGCTGCTTGACGGTGCGCAGATTCAGAACACGGAACTCTAAGAACACAAGGAAAACATTGTTTGTATTTTAATTTATTTCCATTCCATTTATTCGGATTTGTTTACCTTCCTCATCCTCGACTTCTGGCTGCTGCTGCTGCTGGGAGAAGACACGGATGCCGCTCTGTGCCGCCTGCTTTTTGAGGGGCAAGCGCTCCCACACACGTGTCAGGGCAGTTGACATATTTTCCCACTTAAGTTAAGTTAAGTTTTTGCCTTATTTCTTTTATTTTAGACAAAAATTAGATTTACGTAAACCATGCGACTGATTGCCATTCGCCCCGAAATATTTTATATCGATATATTTACTCTAATTCATATTTATATCGATATTTTTATATGTTTTATCGGAAAAATTACAATTTTGCTAAATTTGTTTTAATTATTAAATATTTGTTATATTTAAAATTTAATTTATATATAACAAGTTTTTTTTAAATTATTCTATATTGTTATAAATCTTTTGTTTATATTTTTAAGCAAATAGACAAAATTTATATTTCTCTAGATGCATTTTTCATCACAAAGATCACCTCTACGAATGCATCACTGCTCATCTGAAAGTGCATCAAGTCCACGTCGTACCAATGTCCTGTAAACGTCGAAACGAGCTGCAAAGGGCGCTCGAGGAAACCCATCCTGGTGGCCACCTGCGCACGGTATTGCATTTCTACGCCTTTAATTTGAAAAGTCTAGAAATTTGCTACAACAAGGTGAGGGTCAGCGTCGAGGAGGTGCTGCAGGGCAGAGTCAAGATCGAGAGTTATGGATCGCTGGCGACAGGATTGGCCCTGAAGGGTGAGTTTATTTAAATTCTTTTTAAACAAGGAAATAATCAAGGAAAATTCTTTACAAATTCGTATCTGTTTTCATAGAGAGCGACATCGATTTGCATCTAACGCCCACCACGGATCCGCCCATCCAGTATGACGAGGTGGTAAACCGTCTTCGGCGATCCGAGTGCTTCTCGGAGATCAATCCCATTCGCAATGCCCGAGTGCCCATCATCGAGTGCAGGCATAATGCGACGGGGCTCAACATTGACCTAAATATGTCCAACCCATATGGCGTGTATAATTCCCGATTTGTGGCAGAGCTTTTAAAATGCGATCGCAGGCTACACGAGCTATTTTTATTCCTGAAGATTTGGGCTACGAACCTTCAATTGATTAGACGCGGCGGCCTGACCAGCCACTGCCTAGTCAGCATGATCATCTTTAGCCTGCAGAATCGTAACATTCTGCCTTCCGTACAGCAGATGCAGGCGAGCTGTCCACCGATCATATTTCAGGGCGATAACTTCGCATACAACCTACTGCCGCCCCCAATGGTCCCCGCAGAAATGACCACCCGGGACTTGATTAGAAGTTTCTTTCTTTTCTACAGTACCTTCGACTTTGGAAAGTTCGTGGTGAGTCCGTTTTTGGGACGTTTGCTGAACAGAGACAGGGCGCGGCTTGACTTTAATTTGATTTGCAATCATAACATCTGCGTGCAGGATCCTTTCGAGCTGAAGCATGATCTGGCCAAGTCATTCGATCAACAAGATCTTCATTATTTTAGACAATGTCTAGAACTTTCGGCTCAGGCACTTGTGGATGAGGATCTCGAATGGCAACCGAAGAAGCTTTACGACTATCTATTATTCGGTATAGCGGAAAAGTTGGAAAATACGCCAGAAAATCAAAGAGCCAAACAGCCTACAAGGAAACCTAAACCTACAGCGGAAAAGTTAATAAATACGCCAGAAAATCAAAGAGTCAAACAGCCTACAAGGAAACCTAAACCTACAGCGGAAAAGTTGATAAATACGCCAGAAAATCAAAGAGTTAAACAGCCTATAAGGAAACCTAAAAAAATGCAAAACAGCTTTGCTCCGCCTATACCGATGACGATGTCCATCAATGTCACCAATGAAGACTACCTGGGATTACTTCCTATTAGGGAAGCACTCCGGTATGAGTACCATGTCGAGGCGACGTTATTGACCTGGCGCAGTTGCCAACTGGCCACCATTTCGGATGTGTTGACAAAAGTTTACGGCTTAAACATTGAATCAGAGGAAGTTGAGCAAAACAGCAAGAGGATACTCATTACTGGCAAAGTGGACACTTGGACTGGTCGCGATTTTACCCGGATTGCCGGTCAATCATTCCTTTCTCACCAACTGGAGCAATCAAGAAATTTCTCCATCACCAGAGCTCGAAAATCCGCCTATGCGGTCAACGTTCGGGCCATTATGACGGTGTCATGGGATGCAAGATCGAAAATATTGCAGATCGATATGAAGCCCACTGCGGGCTCACTGCGAAACAGTTCTCTGGAGAAGCTATTCCATGAGTTCAAACTTCTTCTGAACGAATATAGCTTCGAGGAGAGGGCCAGCATTTGGTCACTTGATCGACCATCAAAAGACGAATGCCTACGTTTCCAAATAATTTTTGTAGTATTGTTTTGTCTAACGCTTAGGTTAGGTCCTTTGTTTTTAATAATTGTGCTCTTAATGGCAATACGGTTTTGGGAATTCCTAAAGCCTCAAATTAAAACTTGGTTTTATTATTGTACAAACAGACTTCAATTTAAAGAGAATGTGATTAATCCAAAGTATCCAATTTATAGAAAACCAAAACCGAACCGAATAATATTTTAGTAAAGTCTTTTACACTTTACCTAAACGAATCCAATGATCAAAATAACATGTTCTATATATTTCCCACAGCAGGAGATAACAAATAAATTCATCTTTATACACTTTTATTTTGTTAAAATAATAAAAAAATATATATGTAACTTTCATGTACTGTAAATATGGCTTAATAAAAAAGGATAAGTTCAATCACACCCATTCCGGAATCATCATCACTCGGCATTCCTCGTCCCGCCTTGTGCTTGCTCTCTCGCAGCTCCTCTTATGTACATTTTACATTATATTGTAAAATATTGTTAGTAAAACAATAGAAAACATTACGTTATATTGTGTTGTGTTAGCCCCGTGTGAACTACATCTACCGTAAACCTAAATCATTTTAGTGGATTTCCTGCTTCCACTTGTCACGGGCCTCCAGCTTGGCCTCCGGCACCAGCGAGCTCTTGGCCCCGCCCAGAATATTCGTGGTGGCTTGCGTGGCCAGCACAGCGGGGCAGACGACGAGCTGGGGGATTTGGCGTACCACAGCGCCCACAGCTCCGCTGTAACCCTTCTGGTCGTGCTCCGTGATCGCCGCTTCGATGAGTGTGTTGGCCGATTCGTTGATGCCCTCCTTCACTATGGTGTAGGCATTGGCCACACCCTCGCGCAGATCCTTGGGTCGTCCCTGGCGTCGCCTCTTCCCGCCATGCCGGCCGCCCTTCCGCTTCTTCAACGAGGGTCCCGCCGAGAGCATATCGAAAGTGGTCTCCGCTGTAAATTGCAACAGATGTATGATCCTCGAGGTGATCTCCAAGGCGGCGAGCGCAGTGCGAGCTGTGAAACTCTGTGCGCCCAGCTGGAAGCCGCGAATGATCCGGCCATCCTTGTTGTACTGCTCGATGGGCAGCCGGAAGAGATCGTAGACGCCCTGGAAGAGCTGCAGGACCGCATTTGTGGGCCCTATGCCGCTCAAGATGTTTGGCAGCTGGTTGCGTTTGATGTCCTTCAGCCACTCCTTGGCCAGAAATTCGCACAGCTTATTCCAGCCGAGGATGCCACGACGATTGACGATCTCGCGCAGGCAGATGCCAGATCCCTGGAGCTGAGCCAGTCCCATAATGAGTCCGGTGACGGGTCCCCGCGACAGTTCGATTCGCCTGCCATGGTAATCGAAGCAAATGGGCAGCGCCGGACTGAAGATCACCTCGCGGAAGAACACGGGCGGAGCGGTGGCCGGATCCTCCTCCAGCTCCGTGTCCACGCTGTTCTCCTCGATCAGCACATTCAGATTCCGTTCCACCATCTCCTTGACCTCGGATTCGGCGGGCAGCTCGTCGGATAGCTCGTCGGGCAGCTTGCTAACCGACATCACTGGCATGTCCGTCGAATTGGAGGAGGAACTGCCCGTCGCTTTGCTGGAGGAGCTGCTGCTGCTGCTGCTGCTGCTGGAATTCCGGAACATGCCCGAAAAGAAGTCCTCGAGAAAGAGTAGCGTATCCTGATCGATGTTAAGTTTGATGGGCAGAATGGAGACGCGCAGGGAGCACTCCTCGGCGCTGCTCTTCTGAGGATTGGGACGCACATTCAGAGCCTTCACAATCACCATATTCTCGTCCGGTTTGTGGCTCAAATTGTTGCCAGCGGGATGGTAGAGAAACTTGTTGATGTCCGAGGAGCGTAGCCGGTCTCTGATCTCGATTTCTGACACCAGAAGCACTTGACGCGACGAGTAGATCGATGTCAGGGGATAGATTTCGTAGGAAAAGCGAATCTTGGACAGCTGGATCTCCACCAGAACCTCCAAATTGCGCATAGAGCCCTTGGGATTCTTGGGTAATCCTCGCTTCGAGCCCTTTTTCTCGGGCTTCTCTTGATCCTGGGCCTGGGACACGCCATACTTGTATGTATCCGACATGCCAAAGCCACTGGAAGCGGTGGCTGCGGCCGCTGAGGTGGACTTCTTGGGTGATTCTTCGGGAAAATCCCGTCCGCCATAAAGATGCCACGTGAAGGTCATCTCGCAGAGGGTGTAGCTGCTCTCGGCCACCGGAAAGTTGGCCGGAGGTCGCAGTAAATCCACCTTTTCGTGGGGCAAGCAAAAGTGATTGTCGACAATTTGAAGCGGCTCCTCGGAGACGTAGATCTGCTTCACACCGAACTTGTCCATGCGCGAGATCTCCTCGTCGTGGATAATATCAAAGTCGCGTTCCTCCATCAGGGACCCGTTAACCAGTGATCCCAGCTCCTGCTGCACCTCGGTGCCCAGACCCAGACCCAGGCCAGGCTGCGACTGCTGCACCTGACTCTGTTCGTAGTAGGACTGCAGGATCACGTTCGACTCAAAGTCGAGGATGTCGCCAATCACCGATGGGCTCTCCACCATCAGGGATTTGCTCTGCGGCTTCACGGGCGTCAATTTTCTCTTCTCCTTGGGCTCATCCGGGAAGTAGAATATCTCGATGCCCTCCTCTCGGCCTCCTGGCGACTTGGTGGTCCTCGGATTGGGCGTGCACTCCACATCCATCACAGCATCGGCCATCAGTTTGTTCACATGGTTTTGGGTTTGATCGCTAACCTCTTGATCTTCAAAGGACTTGGGTTCCGTGTGTGCAGCGTCCTCATTCAGAACGGGCTCCTCGGGCGGCGGTGTCAGGTCCCTGTCGTTGGCCACATAAGCTATTAGCTGAGCCAGGGCCGATGCCGAGTCGTAGCAGGTCTTCAGGTGCATGTCGTGAATGGAGGAGCGCAGATCCACGCGCGGCTGTCCCTTGCCCTCCTCGTTTAACCTGAAGGATATGTTAAGTAGGCCAAGATTCAGCACCGGTATCAAGGCATCCTGGGGAGCCTTGACCCAGCCCAGCTGGAGCACACAATCCTCGGCGAGGAGCCGCAGTGTACATCCGCTCATGGAGGATATTATGTTGCTGCTCAGTGTGCAGTAGCCGAGGTCCAGGAATGCCCGCTGGGGAAAGAATCTCGGACGATAGTCGATGCCGGCATTCCACACATGCAGCTGCAGCTCGGAGACCAGGGCAAACGGTTCGTACTCCTCGATGGGGAAGTCAGCCACGTCCATGAAGTCCATGAGCTGATTCAGCCAACTGTGCTCCGAGTGGCACGAGTGGTGCTGCAGGATGGCTCCCGTGATGCCAAAGGACATCTTCATGCGCTTTATCCGCTGCTCCGGTTGCTTCTTGATCTCCGCCACAACGGACAGAACCTCCAATCTCCTTCTGTCACCTGTTGCTGTCTGCTGAGACTTTGGGAAATTGTGAATGGTGGGGAGAAGGTTCTTGTCCGGTGCATCACTCCAAGCGAGCTCCAAATCCTGCAGAGTGTTGCCACAGTGCAGGGCCTCAATCTCACCCAGCTGAATGCAGAAGAAGCTTCGATTCGCATCGTTGTCGAGGCCATTGACTGTGAAGAGGCGCAGTTCCTTAAGATTCACCTGGAACTTGCCGCACTCCTTGGCCCGCTGATTGGTCTCGGGATCCAGGAAGTGAGAGAATAGGATGAGAGAACCCTCCTCCACAAATAGCTCGAAGGAGAAGGCTTCATTGCGAACCTTAGCTACAGGAGGCGCAGAAGGAGGAGGAGGAGGAGCAGAGGCCGCCATGGAAAAGTAAATGCTGCTCTCCATGGCACTGGTACTTAGGAGTTGATTCCGCCGGAACTCCTCCAGTTGCGGCTCAGCGTCCAGGTGCTTAGTGTCTCTCGATTCTTCCACCAGATTGCTTTCATAGTGCGGCGAACGGGGCTCCCACATGAAGAGGTCGCCATTCAGTCGATTGTATATCAATTCGTACATGGACTTGGACTCCAGCACCACCTTGACCAGCGGAATGAAGACGAAGATCTTCAGCTTGGAGGCTTGGGTGCAGCTATCGCAGAATTCGTTGATCTCCTCCGTGTCGCCGGGCAAGAGGGAATCCGTTTTATCCAAACTGCTGTCCAATCCCTCGACATGTGACGTATAGCCAAAGGTGCACTTTGAGCTAAAGGGTGACTTGCGCGGCGGCTTCCTTGCCCGGCCATCACCTCTGCTCTCCGTGAGCTGGAGCACATCGATTTGGATCTTCTTGTTCGTCTGCTGGCACCTAAGCAGATGCACGGCACTCTGCTTCTCCGCATCGCAGTAATACGCGTCCAGTTCATCCGAAGCAATGCTGATCTGAGACCTGAAGCTGACCACCAGCGAGCGGAACTCCAGGGCGAGGAAGTCCTGACGCACGTTCTTCTGCCACCAGGGAATCTTTTGCGGATCATTGGCCGCCCTGCCATCAACCACTGGGAAACGCAGCTGGAGGCGCAGATTCTCGCATTTTACACTCAACTCCGTTTGGCTGGGATCCGGATCGGGATAGGCATCTCCCGCAGGAACTTCATCGGAATCCCTGGCAAAGGGGGAACAGCCAAAGAGGGCTCCCAGTCGATCGTAAATGGATATATCCAGCTCCGCCGTACATTCGTCCAGAATGCATTCGATTTTGTTGGTGCAACGATTGTGGTTTTGCTTGAACATAAACGAGGAGCTCTGCGTAATCACGATCTCGGGTCGGATGTGATAGCCATCCGGGCAGTTTCGCTGGCGATCGAACAGCAGCAGGTGCTCACGGGCATGGTCCAGAACCTCGCAGAGATCCACCGCTGTCGCCGACAAAGTGGTTCTCGATGTGAGCTCCTGGAAGTAGCGCTGCTGGCTGCCACTCACTATGATCGGAGCGGCGCGCAACAGGAGATAGTGCTGCTGCTCCAGGGGCAGGTGATTCTCGAGGAGGGCGCCCCGAAAGAAACCACTGGCAGTGTCCGAATATCGAAGGTAACTCGTCTGATCAAAGACCGTGCTGCAGCTATCAATGTGGGCCGTATTCTGGACGAGAATATCATTGTGCAGCGCCACGCCATACAGCTTGGAGATTTGCACCTTGAACTTGAGTATTTCCCCGGACTTCTCCGTGTAGCCCAGCTCCTGCTGCAGCGTATTTGTGCAGGATGTGAGCATGCTGTTGCTGGACTCACTCATCTTTCTGCTTCGCGCGTAAACGCTGCGGGGGGCAAAGCCGCCCGAGTATTCCGAAGGTTCGGGCTCTGGTAGACCTGTTGACCAGTCTGCATTCTGGCCAAGTATTCCCGTCATCCTTGTGGGCTGCTGCTGCTGCTGATGCTGTTGGTACTCACTGGGCGGCGCTGACTTCAGGCTGCGTCCCTTCTTCGGTCGCTCCTGCTGGCCGCCGCTATTGAAGCCCTTGGAGAGCTCGACGAGCAGATGTATTTGTCGTGGTGTGAGCATAAAGTAGATGTCGTCCAGACTGAGTTCCAGGCTCACCTTTGGCCCCACTATGTTCTCCGTCTGCTTGATATTGATCTGTATGTTTTGGGCGCCCTTTAGCTCGACGATCTTGCACAGCTGCTCGTAGGGAGTGGGCAGAAAGACGTCTAGGACCTCGGAGGTGTGCAGACTCAGTCCCTCAATCACCAAATTGTGCTTGGCTATCATGGGCAGGGCATTGAAGCTACCATTGGGATCCTCCTCGTGGGCATCCGTCTCGGTATCGGTATTCTGGGACGTGGACATGGACATCATCTCGTAGCCCGTCTTGTTCTTGTACTCCACATGGCTGGCCTGGACGGAGAGCACCAGTTTCCGGTCCGAGCGAGGCAGCAGATACTCAATATTCAGTGTTGTGTTCGTCAGCTTGGCGCGTATGCGATTCAGCACATTGTCAATGGTCTCCGCGAACTTCTCCAGCCCAATGAGGGCGTTATTGTGATTAAGGAAGGGCACGTCGTCGTCCACCTGCTTCATGCACTCCTCGGCCATTTGCATGGAGCTGCTAACCGACGACCACATCGATTCCAGCATCGTGGTGCCGCTCTGATGCCGCGTAACAGGCCGCAAGGTTATCGTCAAGTTCGAGATCTCCAAACTGCTGTCGTTGGTCATCAGCGCATTCCAGGGCACGACGACGGTCAGGCAGCCGATGTGACCCGATACCACCTCAAAGGCCCAGCCCTGATCCTCGAAGAGATCGTTGAAGGCGTCCACTTTTAGGAATATGTCCTCCACCACCGCCTTGCCATTGTAGAGATCAACCTTCAGCTGCTCCAAGTTCAGGTTATTCTCGAAAAATTGACCCAAATACCGCTGCAGGAGGTAGCGACACATCTTGGTCTTGAGTCCATCCCAGGGATTGAACCACGACATGGTCACTCCTCTTATCTCAATCCCAAGGTTTTCCGCTTTTCCGCTTTGTGCGTTTTACTTTATTTCTCCAGCGAGGGCAGTGGCAGCAGCAGCAGCAGCAACAGCAATAACAACACCAGACCTTTGTTATTGTTTTCTTTGAAGGGAACACGGAAAAGTGGCAAATGAACGCAGTTTTAACTCCTTTCGGGAATCGCAACTCACTTTTTATGGTTCTCTTTGCTTAGAGGCGGCTGCTGTCGCCGATAAATGTGCATTATTTTTGCAAAATAGTGCAAATTAATAATAAATAAAGCGCAGTAAATGTCTTGTTTTTTTCTCTTTTTTTGTTGCTGCGCCAATGTGGCCAGTTGCTGGTCGTTCCTTATTCTAGGCAAATCAGCTGTTTCTGCCACCTGGTCACTCTATTTGCAGCAACAAATGGCCTCGAGCAGCTGTTATGCGCAGTGTTGGTAAACACCAAGTCGTAGAACAGCTGTTGCCACAAAAAGTTCTTAATTTTATTTTTGTTCTCGCTTGTTTTTCTCTTTTGTTTCCCATTTATTTACATTATTATGTTTTTGTTGCCTTTTATTGCCGTTTTGTGCCTGGACTTGGCCGGCATCGAGGCCAAGTCCATCAAGAAGTCGCATGTGAACATGTTGGACTCATCCCTTGGCCAAGATGACGACTGGCCAGGAAAGTGGTTCCCCTATTCTCCCGGCCAGCCCCACATTCTCCAGAATGTGCAACGTGTGCAGGCAACAGCATCGACGCCTGCAGCTACTGATTCCTGGACGGGCAAGTGGTTTCCCTATGTGCCAGGAGAACCGCATGTGGTGAAGGTGACGCCGCAGGAGCGGCAGGAAGAGATGGAGAAGAGCAGCACCACGCCGAAGGATAGCTGGCCAGGAAAATGGTTTCCCCAGAGTCCCAATGAGCCACACAAAGTACACAAAAAGCCGCTCGAAGAGAAGGAGCAGGAGCGCCAGGAAGAGATGGAGAAGAGCAGCACCACGCCGAAGGATAGCTGGCCAGGAAAATGGTTCCCCCAGAGTCCCAATGAGCCACACAAAGTACACAAAAAGCCTCTCAAAGAGGAGAAGAGTCAGACTCTTAAAGAAATCATCTGCGATGATGGCAAGGTGAGTAATTGAAAGAGGAAATTTCCTAATTATAAGTGATAAAAAAGGGAAATATTCATATGTTTACTTCTTTTAAAATCTCTTATTGCATTATTACAAGTTAAACGAAAACGTACACCCTTTTCTTGAGCACACAATGACTTTAATGTGTAAACATCTTTAAGTTAACTGACGCAATCTTTATTTACAGCGACAGGTGTTTGTATCAATTATAAATACAACAATTTTCCGCTACTAAATATTATTATTACATTCCAGAGCAACCTTGGCATAGATTACGATCCGAATGACATCCGGGATAGCCTGAATTACCTGTGCATCACCAGCAATCGCAGTCTTTATCAGCCGGACTTGACCAGAGAAGCCTTGCTCACGGAGCACTTTCTGCCCAGCGCCTATTTGCCGCCAGCAAAGTGCATGAATGAGTCCATCGAGTACACTCATTTGCCGGTCACCAAGTAAATTCGAGTACTTTGTCTTCTTGTAAATACTTTTCTAATTAAAATCTTCATTTTCAGTGGCGCATATCGTCCTTTACCCGCGGAATATGGCGTCTACTCCTATCTGCCGCCTCAACGTTACCTGCGGAACCTGGCTGAGGGCGCCATTGTGATGCTCTATCATCCCTGCGCCTTTCCCGGCCAGGTGGAGCAGCTGCAGCACATGGTGAGCGGCTGCCTGTATCGCCATTTGATCTCGCCCTCGCAGGCTCTCAGTGCCGAGCGTCCCCTGGCCCTGCTCGCCTGGAGTCGCAGCCTAGAGATGTCCGTGGTGGACCGGCAACTGGTGGCGGACTTCATACAAGAGCATGCCAAGCAGGGACCTCTAGCGCTGGAGGAAATGTCGCGGGTGGTGGACAAGAGGGAGACCTACAAGGAAGGACTGACAACGGAGGCACGCTTGGTTACCACAGCGGATGACTACGAGCTGTGCGGCTACATGAAGGAGGGAATGTAGGGGGGAATATGTTAACTATTTGTTTGCAACAACGTAATTGTAAATAAACTTCGAATAATTTTTAAATTTGTTTACTTAATTTTAATGTTATCTAGTATATCGATATACTTGAGCTATCGATACATCTCGTATGCAATCGATTTTATTCCATCTCTAGTTCGGTTCCGTTTAGTTCTCTTTCTCCAGATAAAATCAACTTCAACAAACGATCGGCCATTGGATCACCGCCTGGGCTAACCCGCACCCGCAACAACGTCGCCAGCTCTAACCGACGACGGCCATAGCCATAATACCGCCTCCCGCAATCCCGGAAACTGCCTTCCCACAGCACCGAAAAACGCACGAAGAAGAGGAAGCAGCAGCTGCAACAACAACAACAACAAGAACAATAACAGAGGAGAGGTGAAACAAAGGAGAAGCCGAAGCCAACTTAAAAACAATTAAAGCGTCGATTTGTCGGCGACATAACGTCGGAATATCACGTGATTGGGCAGCGAAAGTTGGTTCGATTTAACCCTGGGAGTGTCACAGAGCGTTCTCCAGCCATATCCTATATATCCTGCTTGGATTTCAGGCCTTTACATAACATCTGTGGCCAATTGGTTGCAGCAGGACGGTTTAAAGGAGAATTGAGAAAGCTGGCGGTGGAGGAGGAACCAGTTTGAATATCAGCAATTAAAGCCGCTTTAAGAGACCAACAAAAAGGACCCAAGACCAGCACCTAAAAGAGCTTGAAAGATCAGGGAAAGCAGCAGCAGCACTACCAAAGCACAAAAGAGCTTCAAAATATCCGTATTACAACCATGAACAACCTTGCCGACACCGTTGTCGTTGATCCCGGCTTTGGCGGCGGCGACAAGCAACAGCAGGCGGGACCAGCGCCCCAGGATGCCAGTGTGGTGGTGCCACCGCCAGCCACCAAGCAATCTTCTGCTCTGAAGAAGACCAGCCGCTATCGGAGCCGCTCGCTAAGTGCCTCCTCCACGGACTCCTTCAGCTCCGCCAGCTACACGGGCAGCAGTGAGGACGGGGACGATGTGCCGCCACGCGAAAAAGTCCAAAAGAACTCAAGGGGCAGCTCGGATTTCTGTGTAAGGAACATTGCGGCCCAGCATGCCTTCGGACGCAGGGAAATCGAGATTGCGGAGCAGGAGATGCCGGGCATTATGGCGCTGAGGAAGCGAGCGGCCGAGGACAAGCCGCTGAAGGATGCCAAGATCGTGGGATGCACACACATCAATGCCCAGACCGCTGTGCTCATCGAGACGCTCGTGGAGCTGGGGGCCAGTGTGCGCTGGGCTGCCTGCAACATTTATTCCACCCAAGTAAGTCTGACGAATGTCACCTTATTAATCTTTTTATTATTTATTTTATAGGATTTAGGTGCTAAAATATATTAGCTGCTCATGAATTTGCAATGACATGTGCTGGATGTAAAGCAGTAAACATATAGCCAAGATTTGTACTCATTTCTAGTTCATTTAAATCTATTTAAATTCACATTTATATTCGAGTTTGGGTCACTTGATCTGGCTGCTTGCTGGCTTGCTGCTTGGAGGCAATTGTTGTCACGCCAGGCGGCGGCGGCGACGCAAACAAATGATCAATCAAGCCCATGTTAATCAATTAAGCGCCCGCGGCTCAAGTGTTTGGCAATCGCTGAGTAATTGATGTGCCCTGAATTGGGTCGCCGCAGCCGCAGTTCCATTTTCATTTCCATTTCCATTTCCAGCATCGATTCGCTGCTCTGCGGTTTCGATTTGGTTTTCGGTCCTGTTCCGTAACTGATGCAATTATCACGAGTCTGCTGAGAGGGACTGGACTCTAAACAATTTATGGGATCTCTAATGAAGCAATCTGTGTGCCAGGGCATACTCTACGTAGCTCCCCCGTTCGTGCCATGTTTTTTTTTTTATCGCCAAACGGCCCCGACAGGCCGTCACGCTGATTCACCTGTGTATCACCTGGCGGCTTATCAGCTTCGAGTTTCCACTGTCAAGTCCCAAGTGCCGTGCTTAGCGAGGGTGCAGCCCAATTCCCTATCAGTCCAGATATAAGCCCGATATTACCCCATGTTTACACCGCATTTGCGTGGTTCGATTTATCAGGAGAATATGTGAGACTTTTGCACAATTCTGAGACTTATTTATTTAAGATTTCTAGCTGCATTGATAATTTGTACTTGCCAAGCTATTTATTTTATTTATTTATCTACAAAATGATATTTTGTAATGTATTTTAGGTGTATTTAATACAAAATAGTTGATATTTCTTATATTCCCATAAAAATTATTAAGAATTCTCGATTTCTTTACCCTATCAGCCTCATATAAACCCAATATTACCCTGGATTATATAGCTTTTAGCGGCTTTGAACCATTCAGATCAATTTGTGCTCAGCAATTATAGTTCTAAATTTAATTATGACCTTCAGGGAGTGAGATATCGCTTTAGGTTTGCTTAAAAAAACAAATTGTGCGTCAGAAACCAACCTAATCGCGGGTTTAAACATTTTTTAGAATGATAAATTAATGTATGCATATAACTTAGGCATTAAAAATAAATCATTCATTTGGAAATTGAATGATAGATGAAGCTAATACAAAGGAAAGTAGGTATAAGACGTGAATAATGTTTAAAGAAATGTTTAAAACAAATATTTAACAGCTTCAAATTCCAAAATCTAATCTAAAATTACTGAAATTATTATAAAATCCTATTAATATTCCCAATATATTTTATAGAACGAAGTGGCCGCCGCTTTGGCCGAATCTGGTATCCCAATCTTTGCCTGGCGCGGCGAAACGGAGGAGGACTTTTGGTGGTGCATTGATCGCTGTGTGAACGCCGAAAACTGGCAGCCCAACATGATACTGGACGACGGCGGCGATGCCACGCATTTGATGCTAAAGAAGTACCCAACCATGTTCAAGCTGGTAAAGGGCATCGTGGAGGAGAGCGTCACCGGAGTCCATAGACTCTATCAGCTATCAAAGGCCGGCAAGCTGACAGTGCCGGCAATGAATGTCAATGATTCGGTTACCAAGACCAAGTTCGACAACCTGTATAGTTGCAAGGAGTCCATTCTGGATAGCTTGAAACGTTCCACGGATGTCATGTTTGGCGGCAAGCAGGTCGTCGTCTGCGGTTACGGTGATGTGGGCAAGGGCTGTGCCCAGGCCTTGAAGGGACAGGTGAGTAATAAATTGAATAACATGAAATTTCTAATATATAAAATCCCATTTATTTAGGGCTGCATTGTGTACATCACCGAGATCGATCCGATTTGCGCATTGCAGGCCAGCATGGACGGCTTCCGTGTGGTGAAGCTGAACGAGGTGATCCGCAACGTGGACATTGTGGTGACGGCGACAGGCAACAAGAATGTGGTGGTGCGTGAGCACATGGACAAGATGAAGAGCGGCTGCATTGTTTGCAACATGGGACACTCCAACACGGAGATCGATGTGAATGGCCTGCGCACACCGGACTTGACCTGGGAGAAGGTGCGCTCCCAGGTGGATCACATCATTTGGCCCGAGGGCAAGTACATCATCCTGCTGGCCGAGGGCAGGCTTGTGAACTTGAGCTGCTCCAGCATTCCCTCGTTTGCCGTGTCCATCACGTCGGCCACCCAGGCGCTGGCCCTAATTGAGCTCTTTAATGCCCCGCCCGGTCGCTACAAGTCGGACGTCTACTTGCTGCCCAAGAAGATGGACGAGTATGTGGCCAGCCTGCACCTGCCCACCTTTGATGCCCATCTCACGGAGCTGAGCGACGAGCAGGCCAAGTATATGGGGCTAAACAAGGCCGGTCCTTTCAAGCCCAACTACTACCGCTACTAAAAGGGGAATACAAGCGGCGCAACGGATGCGGACAATAACACACCAGCAATTATGAGAAGAAGAATAGAAGAACAACAAACAACGCCAACGAAAGTATTGTCTTTGCGAAGAAGTAAAACTATTTAAACAATTGTTGACACACGAACTACACACACACAGAGAACACAACAAACACAACACACAAAATGATACGGAGAAGGAGAACACAAAGTTACTATTACCATTGTATCGCTTAGTTTAGCTCGAGCAGAATTCTTGGTTGCTTTTTTTGTTAGCATTTAACAATGTCTTCGATATATAGTATTTAGAACTCGCTTTAGCCGCAGGAGTATTGTCTCTGTTTACTAACCCCCCCGGACTCTCTAGCTCTCTTACTTAACTCTTAACTACTCTTGCCCCTTAAGAATTTACACCCCTTCGAAATGTTTTATATTGCCGGTTGTTTTGAATTTATTTTTGATAGTTTTGTTCACTTGCATAATTTAGTGATATTTCTTCAACTGATCCTGAATTCAACTGAATAATAGGATGATGAAGGAGTTAACTCTGAATAGAGGCTGTCATAATTAAAAAGATGTGATTTTTTGTAGATATCTGAAATATTTGAGATGAAGTTTATAACATTTCCTAAAACGATTTCCCTGCAGTTATTGTAAAACACATAAAAGTAAAACAGTTTTACGGAAATCTTTCAATTATGACAGTCTTATATAACAGTGTAAAGTAAAACTGTTCTAAATCTTCCAATTATGACAGCCTTAAATGTCAAGTGAACGATATTTAGCGCCTCGTATTTGTTTATGTACTTAATTTGTTAAATGTTTATGCTGCTCCCCGCTTTTTCACGTTTCGTTTCGTCCGATGAGGAGTGTTGATTGAAATGCAGTGCAAAGTAATTCCATTTATTCAATTATATACACGCTGGCATATATATCAGATCGAGAATTATATATATATATATATATACACTGCATATACACACCTAAAATGTATATTAGAGAAAAAAAAAGTGAAAAATGTTTGTAAGAAAATTTGTGAGAAACGCAAAAACAATAAAAAAAAAACAACTGATTCTTTATTGAGCAATAACCTTTGTAGATCCATGGAAGGGCATTGATCGGAGACAGATATTCAGAGGCATGTAATATGATTTCCTTTTGTAATCCTTAGTAAGCGGCATTTGTACGTCGGGATGTGTATATTTTACCTTAGATCCTTAACCAACTTGCTCCATTTTAATAAACTCTTCACTTTGGATCAAGCTTGAAGTCAGAGAACTTGTCTTGTACCCTTTTCCAAACTTCCCCAAGATAGAAATTAGAACGCTACTTGCCAGAGTATATATTTCAGATGCATCACTCGTCTATTTCTCTTTTTATTAATCGATACTTTTGCCTTAAACTTGTTATATTCTCTCTTTGATACTTTTATAAAATGTAAACTACACGAGAGTTTGTTACCAAAAAATTATACAATTCGTTCTGAATTCGTTATATATTTTTGTTTCTCTTATTTTCTTTTTGTCGTCATTCTTTTCTTGATCCTTGTATAAACTTTTTCTTTTTTTTTTAGGTTACTTAAATGTCGTAGACTACATAAAATGCTTGTGTAGACGCTTCTTAATTAATGGTTAATGCTAAAAAAACACAAGCCAACTAAATCTTAACCAAAAGTGGAACCAACAAATCTAAGCGGAGCCGAAAGTTTGCCAGACAGTTTTCGTTTT